>PITA01000672.1:18706-248710 GCA_004023965.1 Spilogale gracilis | reverse complement strand
TTGGCTTATTTCACTCAGCATAATCTCTTCCAGTCCAGTCCATGTTGCTACAAAAGTTGGATATTCATCCTTTCTGATGGAGGCATAGTACTCCATTGTATATATGTACCACATCTTCTTTATCCATTCATCTGTTGATGGGCATCTTGGCTCTTTCCACAGTTTGGCGATTGTGGCCATTGCTGCAATGAACATTGGGGTGCATATGGCCCTTCTTTTCACTACATCTGTATCTTTGGGGTAAATGCCCAGTAGTGCGATTGCAGGGTCATAGGATATCTCTATCTTTAATTTTTTAAGGAATCTCCACACTGTTTTCCAAAGCGGCAGCACCAGTTTACATTCCCACCAACAGTGTAAGAGGGTTCCCCTTTCTCCGCAGCCTCTCCAACACTTGTTGTTTTCCGTCTTGTTAATTTTGGCCATTCTGACTGGTGTAAGGTGGTATCTTAGAGTGGTTTTGTTTTGAATTTCCTGATAGCTAGTGACGCTGAACATTTTTTCATGTGTCTGTTAGCCGTTTGTATATCTTCTACAGAGAAGTGCCTCTTCATGTCTCTTGCCCATTTTTTGATGTGTTCATCTTCTTTTTGGATGTTGAGTTTGAGTAGTTCTTTATAGATCTTGGATTTGAATGGGATCTTTAGGGTAGATTGAATGGCAGAGGATATTCTCCCTGCAAGGATAGGTTCCCCTCACTTATGCCACAGTACCCATATTCTTCCTTCTGGTTGACTATTCCTGGGTTTTTTTTTGGTCACTGCTTAGACAACGCTTACTCTGGGAAACCTTCACTGCTCTCAGAGTAGGATTTTATACCTCCCACTCCAATACTGTGTGCTTCCTCAGTACCCTCTTCTTAGAATTACCTACAAACTCAGTCCTTTACTTATCTCTCCCATTAGACTTTGAGTTTCTATATGGAAGGAGCTCAGCCTTGTTTCCCTATACCCAGCACAAGTACATGTTAAATATATGAAACTGAATGAATGAAAGGGAATCCTAGGTAAGGGGAACTATATGGAACAGCAGTGGATGAGGACCTAGGACAGTGAGAATAACCCATCTGGCACTAAGGTTAACAAGTCTAAAAGCTAAACAGATGCATTTAGAATTCATGTGATCAGAGACTGTCTTGGTGGTTGTAAATAAAAGAGAAATAGAATGAAAACAAGTTTTTAGGGAAATTAGTCTCATAACAGTATATAGTAAAGATTTGAGGTGAGTTAGAACAAGGTCAAAGAGGAGAGGTCAAATCAGTGTATCCCAAAACTCATCCATTATTTTACAACATAGAGGAAGATTCCACAATGCCCTACACAGTCAACAGTTACAATCCTCAGACAGCCTTAAAAGTCCCTGGGTTATAATAATTTGCTTCCCCTTAAGCATCAGTATTACTTTGGGGCTTAATATTTGTGCAACCTAGGGATGCAAAACTTCATTGGAAAAGAGCAAATTTTGAGAAGTCATCTATTCTCGCTATCAACCCCAGGGAGGAATCACACAGTATTACTCATCCTGCAGTAATGAGTTAGGCATGCAGGGTTGAGCAGAATGTCTGTGTCTATTCATGTGAAAATGGCAATTTCAGCGAGAAGGGATGCATACAGCTGGAATGCCACAGAGATGAGATTTTTCAGATGGTGTTCTACAACACTCTTTGTATCTGTCCTGGCATGCTGGCTAAATAAGAGCTACTTTAATTTCATGTCTTCTGAAAGTACCTAATAGCCAGTGACAAGAATAATCATCATGACACACTGGAGCTTCCCTCGAGAGGCCCCTGTCCTCTTACATAAGCCTCTCTGCTTCGCAAACCAGATTTTTGGAAACACAGTTTAATTGTATGTGAATTTCTTTTTATAATGGAATCGGAAAATTTACTCTTATTTTCCAAAGTTCTTTATCCAGAGAAATGGTGAATTTTTTAGGTTTAGAAGTTATTTTTCTCCTTTTGATGGTTGTCTATTACAGAAGTAAAAGAAGGCTTTGATTTTGCTTGCAGGTAGTTATAAAACTTCAGACGGTTTACATATCCTTAGCTTAAACATAGAGGAGAACTGCTGTAAAGATTGGGGAATAAACATCTGATTTCTTTTCCTTCCTCCATAAACCTTTCGAGGAAGGCATTAACAGAACCCGGACAACAAGGCATCATAAAGGTGCAAAGATAAGGATAGACGAACCAAAGGGGTGGAAACCTGGAATATGGAAAGAAAATGAATGAGTGGTGACTGGTGTTGAAGCTTTAAGAAAGACAAAATGTAGACAATGCACGAAGCCAAGATTCAATGTAATTGGTATCACAGAACCTCAGGGAGGCTCGTGAATCGGCTTCACCATGTGCAGTGGGGCGAACGTGGGACTAACATATAGCTGAAAGCTCCATTTAGTACTGTGTAGGTGCCCCTCCCTCGTCCTTGAGGAAGCCTAGACATGTGCTTTCTGGAGAGGGTGAACAGATACACAGCTGGCACTGCAGGGGTCAGGACAAGATACTAAAACACAGGCCTTAAGTAAAAGTCTCCATACTGAGCAGTGAGATTTAAAAGCCACTCAGCGTACCTTCCAAAGCCCTGACAACTAGGCTTATACACTCTAGTTGGGAGATGCTTCTTTCACTTTTCTGTGGGATCTCATCAGCCCAAGAGAAAGGCTTTTTTTTTAATAATTTATTTATTCAACAGAGAGAAACACAGCCAGAGAGGGAACACAAGCAGGGGACTCCCTGAGAGGGAGAAGCAGGCTTCTGCAGAGCAGGTAGCCCGATGCGGGGCTCAATCCCAGGACCCAGGGATCATGACTTGAGCCAAAGGCAGAGCAGGGAGCCAGATGCGGGGCTCAATCCCAGGACCCAGGCATCATGACCTGAGCCAAAGGCAGATGCTTAACGACTGAGCCACCCAGGTGCCCACCCCCCTGCAAGAGAAAGACTTTAAAAAGTACCAAGTGATGGTGTCCCCTAATGAATAGGCCCAGCCAGGCCACCCTGCAGTGGGGGCTACAAATTGACAATCCTCTTAAATCATCCCTTTTCCTTCCTCTGACATAGGCCGGGACAACCAAGAGAACAAAGCAAACACAAGAAAAGAAACTTAGAAGAAATATTTAATCCAGAGAGCAGAAGAAAACTTAAAAGAAAAAAAAATCAGTACCCTCAGAAAGCAGAGAAAATGTTGCACTTATGAATTGAGGACAGGATGCTGTTTTTTAAAATTAATATTTAAAGAGCTCTTGGAAATTATGATTGCAGAAATAACTTGTGAGCAAGATTTGGATATAAAACTGTCATGGCATTTCCACAAAGATATGAAAAATAGGAAAGAAAAAAAAAGATAAAACTATAAGATAGTCTAAAAGGCCCAATGTCTAAGAAGTAGTAATTCCAAAAAGAGAAAAAAGAGAAATTGTTTAAGAAATAATTCTCAAAACAAGGACATGAGTTTTCAGGTTGATAAAACAGACCAAGAGCCCAGTACAATGAATCATAAAATCTGACACCAAGCATGCCATTTTAAAGTTTCAGAATACCAAAGACAAAGAGAAGTGTCTGAAATCTTCCAGACAGAAGAACCAGGTCAAATAAAAAGGATGAAGAAAACACTAGATTTTTTTTTTTCCAGTCATGACACTGGAAACTAGAATGCAATCGAACAGCTTTCTCAAAATTTGAAGAGAAAACAGTTTGCAACCTAAATCTCTCTCCTCTGACTTCTGGGGAAGATGGCAGAGTAGGAGGATCCTAGGCTCACATTGTCCTATGGATACACCTAAATAACGCCCTCATCGATGTATAACCCAGAAAATGACCAGAAGACTGGCAGAACAGACTCTCCACAGCTAAACGCAGAGAAGAAGCCACACCGAAAATGGTAGGAAGAGTGGAGAGGCAGTCAGGAGACAACAGACCCATGAGACTGTCTCTGGAGGGAGGGACACTGCAATCACAGAGAAGGAAAAAGAACAGACCCCACTCCAGGGACAAAGGACCCACGTAGGGAAGACGAACCCCTATTAACATTTGGCTTGAAAACTAGAAGGGCTTAATTTTGTAAGTTTTTACAGTCAGTGAGGCTTAATTAAGACCTAGAACTTTCTCTCTCTCTTTTTTTTAAATATTGAGAGAGAGTGAAAGAGAAAGAATAAGAGGAGGAGGGACATAGCAGGAGAACCAGACTCCCAGCTGAGTCTACCCCAAGAAGCCAGAAAAACCTCAAATAAATTAACCTTACACCAAAAGGAGGTAGAAAAGGAAAAATAACCCCCAAACCAGTAGAAGGAAAGAAATAGTAAAGATTAGAGCAGAAATAAATGAAATAGAAACTAAAAACAAGTCCCAGACCAGATGGCTTCACAGGTAAATTTTACCAAACATTTAAAGGATCATTAATATCTATTCTTCTGAAATTATTCCAAAGAATAGAAGAGAAGGGAAAACTTCCAAATTCATTCTGTGATGCCAATATTACCTTGATACCGAAACCAGACAAAGACACTACAATAAAAGAGAATAAAAGAGAAGTACAAGGGGTGCCCAAGTGGCTCAGTTGTTAAGCGTCCCAGGGTCCTGGAATCGAGTCCCACATCAGGCTCCCTGCTCAGCAGGAAGCCTGCTTCTCCTCTCTCTGCTCCTGCTTGTGTTCCCTCCCTCTCACTGTCAAGTAAATAAAAATCTTTTAAAAAGAGAGAGAGAAAGAGAGAGAGTACCACAAGCCAGTATCTCTGAAGAACATAGATGCAAAATTCCTCAACAACATATTAACAAACTAAATCCACCAATATATTTTAAAAAATGATTCACCACAATCAAGTGGAATTATAAGCTTCTGCACAGCAAAGAGAATAATAAAACAAAATGACAACCTACTGAATGGGAAGATGTATTTGCAAGTAATATATTCATAAAGGGTTAATATCCAAAATATATACAGAATATATAGAATATATACAACTCAACACCAAAAGAATAAATAATCCAATTAAAAATGGTGAGAAATGGGCACCTGGGTGGCTCAGCTGGTTGGGCAATTGCCTTCGGCTCAGGACCTGGTTCTAGAGTCCCAGGATCAAGTTCCACATTGGGCTCCCTTCTCGGAAGGGGTCTGTTTCTCCCTCTGACCTTCCCCCTCTTGTGCGCTCGCTCTCTCTCTCTCTCTCTCTCTCTCTTTTTCTCTCTGTGTCTGTCTCTCTCAAATAAATAAAATCTTTAAAAAAATGAACAGAAGACAAGAACAAATATTCCTCCAATGAAGGCATATAGGTGACCAACAGATACATGAAAAGATGGTCAACTCACTAGTATCAGTGAAATGAAAATCAGAATGAGACTGAGATATCACCTCACTCCTGTCATAATTGCCAAAATCAAAACAAGCATTGGTGAGAATGTGGAGGAAAAGGAACCCTCGTGCACTGTTAATGGAAATGCAAGCTGGTGGAGTCACTAAGGAAAACAGTAAGGAGATTCCTCAAAAATTTAAAAATAGAATTATCATATGATGGAGTAATTCCACTCCTGGGTATTTACCCAAAGAATATGAAAACACTAATTCAAGAAGATAAAGGCAGCCCTGTGATTATTGCAGCATTGCTTACAATAGCCAAAATATGAAAGAAACCCAAGCACAAATGGATGAGTGAATGAAGAAATATATTCACACACACATATACATAGAGTGGAATGTTAACCATAAAGAATGAGATCTTGCCCTTTGCAGCAACATGGATGGATCTGGAGAGTGTAGTGCTAAGTGAAATGTCAGTAAGAGAAAGGCAAATACCCTGTGTTTCACTCCTATGGAATTTAAAAAATAAAAAGACAAATAGATTACAAACTTTTTTTTTAAGATTTTATTTATTTGAGAGAGAGATAAGGAGAGAGAGCACAAGTCAGGAAGTGAGGGAGAACCATGTGGGACTCGATCCCAGGACCCCAAAGTCATGACCTGAGCTGAAGGCAGTTGCTTAACTGACTGAGCCACCTATGCGCCCTCAAATTACAGACTCTTAACTATAGAGAACAGAACTGGTGGTTTCCAGAGGGGAAGTGAGTGAAGGGATAGGTGAAATAGGTGAAAGAGATTAAGAGTATGCTTCTGATGATGAGTACTGAGTACCGCATAGAGTTGTTGAAGCACTGTATTATACACCTGAAAATAATATACCACTGTACATTAATTACATTAATATATTAATGCAACTAATATAATTAATATAATTAATCACATATTATATACTAATGTAATCATAATTAATCACATTAATTATACTGGAATTAAAATTCTTTACCCCATAAAACTACCAATAAAGTAGAATAAAATATGTCTTTTTAATATGCAATATCTCAAAATTTGAACACCATATCAAAAACTAATGATGTGCTATATACTGGCTAATTGAACATAATAATAAAAAAATAGAGAACTTTCATAAAAAAATAAAAGCAATGAAGTTCATTTATTTATTCAAAAAGAATTGCCTCTCATGGTGCACCTCTTCCTATGAAGGGTTTCTTTTTCACCAAAACAAAGAGAAAATGAAATCCAACTTAAAAGTGGTTTGGGGAGGGGTGCCTGGGTGGCTCAGTTGGTTAAGCGACTGCCTTCGGCTCAGGGCATGATCCTGGAGACCTGGGATCAAGTCCCACATCCGGCTCCCTGCTCGGCGGGAAGCCTGCTTCTCCCTCTCTCACTCCCCCTGCTTGTGTTCCCTCTCTAGCTGTGTTTCTCTCTGTCAAATAAATAAATAAAATCTTAAAAAAAAAAAAAAAAAGTGGTTTGGGGAGAATCAGCATTAGAGAGATGCTAAAGAAATTTTCCCTTACTGATAGTAAAGGAAGATTTTTGGATGGTTGAATTAGTACTAGATTTGGCTTCATGTAACAGGAAAAAGTGGCTTAAACACAGAGGGCTTATTATCTCTTATGAAGGAGCTTGGTGGTGGCAGCCTGAGCAGGTATGATAGCTTAGATTTTTCACAGGCCTCCTGTCTTTTATAAAAAAGTATTAAGTACGTCCTCATGTTTGCTTCGTGGTCCAAGATGGTTGCTAGAATTCTAGCTATCATGTGTATTCCAACCAGGAGAGAAGAATGGAGAAAAACCAAAGCCTTGCTTCCCAAGTTGAGTCCATTCTTTCAAACAGTTTTCCTATAAGTTCCTTATAATATTTCCTTGTATACACTGTTGACCTGAGCCTTTCAGGTGGGAAGTTAATAGATACATTTTAAAATGAAGAATAAAGTGATAGCAATTTAAGCATATTATATACAGATATGAGGATAAATACTCATATTAACACTTATTGAAAGCATTCCCTCTGTGAAAGGGGAATAGGGCATGATATGGAGGTGGGGGAGTAGGAGCTCCGGTTTGTTAAAATAAGCTTTGTAGAATTATTTGATTTTTAAAATTCTATGGATACATCACCTTGATATAAAAAAATTAAAACTGAACACCATACGTGTTCTCAAATTAAATTCATCAGCACACACAAAAACTCTATTGATGGCTTGGTCAAGAAAAGAAAGATGTTTTTCTTACATCACAGATTAAGATACAATTTTTACTTAAAGTTTGAAAGAAAATAGATAGCTCACAGTTTCTCCTTTACATTGACATTTATAAAACCAAATCTTCCGGGTCTTTAGAGCATGCTGGCAAGCAGCAATTCTCCTAACTTTTCATTTCAACACCAGAAAATCTTTGTGACTGATGGTTGAAGATCTGTTTCTCGAGGCAAGAAACATGCTGTGGTTAAATATTTTCTCTCTTGTTCAAGGCAAGGAGGGCCAACCAAGCCAGAAGTCCTATTGATTCAGTGGCCTGGAAAGCGATCAAGTCGCCGAGTCCAGAGACACAACAGCTTCTCCCCTAAAAGCCCTCAGTTCAGTGCCTGCGGTCCAGGTAATAAAGCTTTGTCATTCTTCTTCTTCCAAACTGACTCAATTTGTATTTTCATGTTGACATTTCTTTTTAAACGAGTTGTTTTATGTGTTTTAAATAAGTAAAACAGCAGCAGTAATGAAATGCTTTTCCTATACTAGGTAAGTTTGTCTGAAGCCACATGGCAAAGAGCCTGCGGTACTAAGAACAGGGTGATGACCCTCCCCGCTGCTTCCATCAGAATCAGTGCACTAGCAGTGCACTGAGGGACAATGGGTAGGGCAGAAAGCGGCTTGATTGCCGAATACACGAAGGACTGGAGACCTGTAGAGATCCCCATCAGTTTCAAGAAAGGAGGCGCCCTTTACTTTGTACCCTGATTTGCTCCAGATCCCCTACAGCCTGCCGAAATATATGCAATGTCCATCTTGGGAAAAGGATCTTTGTTTCCTTTCATGATGAGATTGAAGTCATAGATGGAATTTTTGAAGCAGGTAATGTAATATGACATTTATTAGACTAAAACCTTAATAATATTTAGGTTATTTTAATTGTGCCCTTTAAATAATTACTTTAAAATCCATTTTAAATATACAAATTCATGTTGCAAAGCATCACAGTAATTTCTGTAAGGCATGTGTAGGTCTGCATATGTATGTATGTATATGAGTATGTGTATATATATAAACATCACAACGAACTGTTAAATATCTAATATTTCAGAAAACCAAAGTACTCACCATAGTCTACATTTCCCCAGACTGTTCTTGAAAGGCTTCAAAGTGCTTTCTTGAACATTGTCTTTTTTCATCATTCTAAACTTTATAAGATAGTTATTAGTATCTTTATTTCCCCGGAAGTGAAGGTATTTATCCAAAGTCATCGGGTTTATTAGTCCATTTTTCCAGCGAGACAACCACAAAATCTCAGTGATTACCTCTACAAATATTCGTCTTTTTTTGCCCGTGGGCCTGTGGTTGATGGTGATTTGGGTGATCTCAGCTGGATGTGGGCTCCCCAGGTGTAGGTTGGGTTCAGCTCTGCTTCTCGTTAGCCTCCTGGGATCAGTGATTGCTTGGAGCAGTTTCTTCACTTGGTGGGTCTCAGAAGCACAAAAAGCCAGGCCCTATCACATAGCTCGCTTTAAATCACTGTGCGCATCACCTGCTAACTCTCTGGTGGCCGAAAGAGTCCCATACAGATCCCAGGAGCGGTGGGGAGGGACACAACTCCACCTGTCATGGTAGGAGGTACTGCAAAGTAGAGGGGCAAGGGCTGTATACATAGAATTCTATACCAAGAAGAAAGGAGGAAATCATGAGCACTAATACAGTCTACCATGTATTGTTAGGAAATGACAATACTAGACTTTTGAGTCAAGATTATTCTTTCCACTTTAACCCCCCAGAAAACAGAGCAAAACCCAAAATATCCTTCTAAGGAATTTTGATGTGACAGCCACCTTAAATTCTTTTATGAACAAGCCAGAATGGAAATGTGTTAACTGATCTGTAAATTAAAAAGTAAACATAAATTTTGTTAATACAGTTACAATGTTTTCTGTTATAAAGCCCCCTTATTCTGATTATTTTAATAGCCACTTCTGTGTGATTGTGCTCTTGCTTAGGTTTTGCATCATAATTCATGTGATGGGCTTTGTGAGGAGTTTTACCCAAGATCACAGAGAGAGTAGAGTACAATTTCTTTATAATTTGGTCTTATCTTCCTTACATTCAAATCTAAAAGAAGGCTTTACAGTTTCAACTCAATCATATCCTCCCATTGAGAAATATTCAATAGTAATATTTCAGCAAATGCCTATGAAATCATTTTGAGCAAGCTGCCATAAGGATCCACAAGGATGTCGGGATGTCGCTGCAGGGGCTCAGACCACAACTCTTCCCTTTGCACCTTTGAATAACCTCCATGTTGTGAGTTCAAGCCCCCACACTGGGTATAGAGCTTACTTGAAAAAGCAAGGATAAAGTAAAAATGTTTTTAATTAAAAAAATAGTTACAGCAACAATAATAGCCACAGGACTTATGTATGGTTGACTTGGTGCTACATATAGATGTGTATACATATGTACGTGTGTGTGTGTGTGTGTGTGTGTGACACATGTGTGTTCTGATTGAATCCTCACAATGACTATGTGGCCAGTGATATTATTGCCACTTTAAAAATCAGGAAGCTGAGGTCAGAGGAGTCCAGGCATCTGGGCAAGATCAGCAGGTCCCAGATCGTGCACTCTTAAGTGCTATGCCCTGACCACAGAGTCCATGTTTATTCATGTTAGTCCCTAGGAAAGGAGACACCAGCTACCTTGCTGTGGTTAGACGTGTTACTTCCATGGCTCCTGCCACTTTCACGGAAGTAAATTTAGAATTATTGATGGACGCTTTCTGTTTTTTCAAAAGAAAAATCAACTATCTCGTGGGGTGGTAAAAACAGCTCAGGAGGATCTGATCTGTGATGATCAGAGGTCAGTAGGGGCAAGAACATAAAAAGCACAGACTTGCGAAAATGAACCTGGGCAGCACGGATCTATGGAAATCCGTAACTCAGAAAGCACTCATGTGAATGAATGTGCTTCTTAAAAAGTGGTGACTGGGGTTGCCTGGGTGGCTCAGTCATTGGGCGTCTGCCTCTGGCTCAGTCATGGTCCCAGGGTCCCAGGATCGAACCCCACATCGGGCTCCCTCCTCAGCAGGGAAGCTTGCTTCTCCCTCTCTGACTTCCCCTGATGTGTTGCCTCTCCTGCTGTGTTTCTCTATGTCAAATAAAATATTTAAAAAATAAATAAAATCTTAAAAAAAAAAAAGTGGTGACTAGTCAGTGACACTGTGTGCTTCCTTCTGGATAAAAGGAACATTCTGAGATACCGCAGCATTCCTGCCCTATTTGTTTAATACATTGGCCTTGTGGTTTTTCCCTTTAAGGCTTGTTAGAAGAAGATAACCAGTGGATGACCCAGATCAATAGACTCCAGAAATTAATTGATCGACTGGAGAAGAAGGTACGTGTTTCCTTTCTTTCTTCTTTCTTTCTTCTCCCTCTCATCTTTCAGTACATTCTGACCCATTTTTCCTCATGGCATTAAATACATCTGTGGCTGCCCTCTGGACAGAATAACAGCCAGGAGTCCTATGATACCACAGATGGCTGCTTGGTGGTTATCTGGGCGTTTCTGTTGAAGCAAATATAGAAAGTTTGTGTTAATTCTCAGTCCCCCACCCCTACCCCTGCTTATATTTAAGATAGGATGTAAAGGAGCGCCTGGGTGGCTCACCTGGTTAAGTGTCTACCTTTGGCTCAGGTCATGATTTCAGGGTCCTGGGATTGAGCCTCACATGGGTTCCCTGCTCAGTGGGGAGGCTGCTTCTCCCTCTCCCTCTGCCCCTCCTCCCATGCTCCTGTGCACGCACGCACACTTCCTCTTTCTCTCTTTCAAATAAACAAGTAAACCTTTTTTTAAAAAATTTTAAAGAAAGAATGTAGAGTTGCAAGTTAAATAAATGTAGTACATTGCGTGCTTCCGTGGTCATCAGTGTGTGCTCGAACGATGCAGACGGCCGTGCTTAGAGATGACACAGCCCATGTCTTGGGAATGTTTCAGGGTGATTCACGGAAGTGGTAGTGTGAAATACTAAAAGGTGGAATTACAGTAGCCACTTTTGTAAGTTAGCAAGTTAACTGATGATTTTTGGCATTGGAACTCCCCAGTGAGCAAGCAAGCAGGGATGTGATGAGGTTTTCAGATCTATATTTCATGTTTCCAGTTATTTTTATTAATTCATTTAGTACCTGCAGTCTTAATACTGCACTGGTGTTCCCTTTGAGGGAAGAGGCGGGTTTTGCCAGTAAAAGTATGTGTGCTCTGGGCACGCTGAGCGCCACGGAAGAAATGTTTGTGTTTGAGACAGTTACTGACTTTGAGAAACCCACAGTCTACTTGCAAAATCAAGCTTTACTATAGAAATTAACAGATTTTTTTGAAAGTATGTGGTAGCACAGAACCTACTTCATAGTTAAGGCTCAGTCAACGCTTGCTGACTGACTGAGACACGCCAAAGGAGTAGAACAGATGCTAATGACAATCTGCAGATGCTTCCTGAGGGGACGATTATTGTGAGCTGGGGTGTTTAGCCAAGACTTAGTCTGTTAGGAGGGTCTTGGTTTGGGCCTTTAAATGATGACAATTAGAAATTTTGTTTGCAAGCAGTAGAAATCACCTCTATAAATCAAAAAAATTTTTTTCTGGAAAGATATGGGAGTGCTCACAGAATCAACAGACAGTACAGAAACTGAGATTCACGAAAAGTCAAGAGACAAAGCAACTCTAGAGATCTAAGTAAGAAATACTCAGTGGTCCTTAGGCTACATCTCCTGGAATAAATAAGTTCTAACTGTCTCTAGTCTGTTGACATTATGCTCAAGATTCTACTTTCTAGAGGATAGAATCTGATTGGTCTTGTAGGGTCTCGGGCTGATCACTTGGATAAGGGAGGGAAGAACATCTTGATTAACAGCCCCAGAGCACTGTATCGAAAGGAGAAGAGAGAATTCCCTGCAAGGAAAATATATTGTCATTAAAATTGAAGTAAATAAATACTTATCTTCTAACAAGCCAATGAAAAAATATATTCTATGGGGGAAGTAAATTTTTAGTAAAAGAGAGCAGCTAGAGAGGACATTGGGTAAGTGTGATAGCATGAGTAAACCTTAAGTAGGCCAACCTGGTTAGATTCTTTGTTTTAGGGATGTGTAACAAATAAGGCTGTGTGGATGGATAGGGACCATATTATAGATGGGATTAAATGAAAGTAAGGGATTTGGACTTGTCTTGGAGACAACAGGAGACATTTATTATTTTTCAACAGGTAAGTGATATAACCAGAAATATGTTTTAGTTAGAAAATTGGACAGCAAGAATATGAATTCAAATAAAACTCAAAGCCACCAAAGCCAGCTCAAACAATGACATTAAAGAGCGGTTGCAGATCTGAGCCCACTGGATCAGGTATGCCAAGAGATAGGCCTGTAATATATGACTGAAAATAAAATGGCAGATTTGAAAGACTTGAGTGAGATTAACATGACCGTTGAATGGGTATGATGGGCAAAGGACAAGGGAATCTCAAATAGGACTCTGAGAATTTGAGCCTGAGTTCCTTAGTCAATTGTAAGAGACAAGTGAGAGATAATGGGTGAGGTGAGGTGAACTGGTTGATTAGATATGTTAATTTCAAGATCCAATAGGACACAGGCAGAAGTGTTCAGTTAGATGTTACTAAGCAAGAAGTCAGGCCAACAGTTTAAGATCTGAAGAGACATCTCCACAAAGATGAGAGCTCCATGTCCTGAGTAGAGGAGTATCTCTGAGGAGATTTGGCACAAGGAACCAACTCCAGGGGAAGAAACCTTGGAGAGTTCTAGTCCCTTTGCTGCCGTATCCTCATTTGTTACATTTATGTTGACCACTATCTGGGCAAATAACCGAAACTTAGAGCTTGCTACTATTCTTCCTTCCTAATTTTATCAATTGATATGTGAGCTGAGATTAAATATGATCATAGGAAAAATGGTGGCTATGAGAATTTGCTTTCCAGTCATGGAAGATGGAAATGCATGACCTCCATTTGGAAAACCTTTTTTAAAACATAAAGAGTCAATTGTTACATAATTTTAGATTCATTTAAAGAACACAAATACCTCATTTTAAAACATATTTGAAGTTCTTGGCAAATTTCTCTTTATTTGGTGTCTTAATTTTATGTAGCTATTTTTAAATGAATAGCTTTAACTTAGGTCATGCCTTTTTTTCTAACTTTAAATCAAAGTATTATCTCATCTCTTCCTTTCCTAGACTTTTCCTCCCTCCCTTCCTATGAAAGGGTTTCATTTTAAGGGCAGTGTCTGAGAGGTTTGCTGAAAGTATGATTCTATGGTCTTGGGCATTGGGTCCCAGCTGTGTGGGGCTGAGCATGGTCTGTCTTAATGAATGGAGAGGCAGTACAAGCTCTGTGTCCCTCTACAACTTATTCTGTACTCTGAATCAGGCTTTTAGAGGAAAAACTACCCAATTGCCAAACAGTAGCTAAGTGCATGTCATTTCACAGCTGACTCTCTTATCCCTTGAAGTTATTGGCTCCGGGTTTGATCTCTCCATTGAAAGGACGTGTTTCTGCAGGGGCTCACCTATTATCTTTTCTTTGCACTTAGTATGGTAAATCCTTCCTGTACCATTCACATCAGGAGGAATCATCCTTGAAATTTCTACAAATTCCTTCAGTCATTCTTTCTTCCCATTTCAGCCCCTATGAGGACTGATGGGGATATACTGAGATTAGATTTTATGTTGTCCTTGAGCTCTGCAGAATCTTTTTCAAACATCCTCATTGTGTCCATACCACTTGTTTTAAATTGTTCCTATCTATGATCAAAGAAGGTTGAAAGTGACAAGTGTACCTGAATTGGTTTTAGGGAAAGAGTGGTCAAGGAGATCCCTGTTGTTACAGTTTCTATCTATAGCGTATTACATCCATATGCATTACATCACCTTGCTTTCACCAGGAAGCTATGATTTCAATGGGGCATTCATTCAGCCATTCATGTGTTCAGCTAAAGTTTACTGAGCATCTGCTTTATGTCAGGTATTATTTTGGCAGTGGAAGTACAGCTGTGATCAAAATAGGTAAGGTCCTTGGTCAAATAGATATCAAGCAAAATCAGTAACAAATCAATGAAATAAGGTAATTTCAGGGAGAATAAAGTACTGTGAAGACTAAGTAAGGCAGTATGGTAATGATGGGGGGGATACTTAAAGTGGGTGACCCAGGAAGGTCATTCTCAGAAGGTGATATTAGAGTTGAGGTGTGAAAGGAGAGAAGGAGCCAGCTAGGTGAATCTTTAAGAATAGAGAATTCAAGGCAGAGAAAAAAGTAGAAGTAAATCCTAGAAAAGTTATGTAACTTGCCTAAGATTTAACCACAGGAGAACAGAAAAGCTGGATCTACATGGCTCTGTTTTTAACAAGTTTATGTTATTTTGGACAGTCTGGATTTCTACAGTATTCAGTTTATTATCTCCTTGAAGGAATAATTATGCATAATCCTCACTTACCACAGATGCTAGAATATATAGTCTTAGAATGAAGTCCTCAGAGATTACATGCTTGGTTTCACTGGAGACATAGCATCATCCACTGATGACTGCAGAAAATTCTGGGGCCTTTTTAGTAGTCCTTGATTTTTAGAAAATATCAATAGTGTTTTCATTTGCTTTTTAACTCATCATGTTTTAGTAATGTCAAATTATCACTAGAGTATAAAAACATTATAGCAGTTGCACTAATGTCTGTCAAGATCTCCCAAGAAAAATGGCAATTAGTACTAACAGCAAAAGAAGTCAGCCCAGTCTTTTTTTTTATTCTATCCTTTCCCTATTTTAATGAATCTGCTCCATTTTGTTCTCTTTTAATGTCATCAATAAACTTAAAGTAATAACAAATTAAACACATCTGAAATGGCTTTTTACCATTGATAAATGGATAAAAGAGGCTTTACTGGAATGGTTTTATTTATTTTTTAATCAGAATTATTCCATTTCCTTTCAGATAATGCGGTTCTTTTGATACAACATTAGCCATAAAAGACTTAACATTCAGGTATATGGTGTTTCCTTTATCTCATTTCTGGTCCCTTCCTTCCCCATTTCTTTATCTACCTGAAGGATCTCAAACTTGAACCACGGGAAGAAGAAGTTATTGAAGGGAATACTAAATCTGTAAGTACTTTATTCCTAGATCAAAATGTCATAAATATATACTTTGAAAACATTTAATCTCTTCAAAATTAATGACTATCTGGGTGAAAATTTGAAAAAGTAGTAATACATAGGCATATTTTATTTTGCATGGCTACGTAGTAGTTTCAAAATTGTGACTTGTGGAAACCTAGTGCCTACTTTACAGAGTTTTTATGCAAGCACTTAGCATGTGTTATGTGCAAAATGAGAGTTTTATGCATATGTAAATCAATGAGTTATTGAGTAATTGAATGAATGTGACTGGCAGAGAAGGGCAACATTCGAAATATATCACAAACATTTTCTCAATCCTGAAGCCTGAGTGCTGCAGGGGAGCTGGAACCTGCTACTATTCAGTATCTTATCTTCAGATTTTACCCTAGGGCCAGGCACACTGTAAGTGCTCAGAAATCTTTTTTTTCCCCCAAGGAAAAAAAAACAATATTTAGAGGAAAAGGGACATTTTTGCTCCTAGGGAAAGGATGTCCATCCAGAGTGGTGATGTTTTATAGAGATGGAGAAAGAGGACAAAGTGATGCTAACAGGCACTCAAACACAACAAAAAGAAATTTATGAATAAGTTACTAATTGAAAACATGTATCATGATTTGTTATTTTATTTGGGGGCAGGTATTTGTAGCGCATTCTGTTGAGGAAGAGTGAATCTTTGCATCCACATTTAGTGGAAATTTGGATTTTAAAATCTTGACAACCCACAGAAACCTTTTTTCTTAACACCTTAAAAGTATATTGTATAGATCTTCTAGGATCCATCCCATTTACATGAGACAAAGATAGGGAAACCTTTCCTCTCTGTACCTGGCACTTACTTCACAGGCACTGCCTATGTTCTAGAAGTGAGGCTGACCTTTCTTTTTGCTCCTGCCCATCTGTCCAGACTCAATGCACAGAGAGTTTTCAAAAAGGAAGCTGTAGAGGGGTCTGAGGAAAGCTTAATAATGGTGTTATGATTAGAATCCTATGGATATTAACACTTTCCTCAAAGGTAACCTCTATCTCACTACATGTTCAGTGCTTCTGTTCCTCCACAGACAGGGTATGGTCTGTGTTAATTCATCAGGCACCCAGATTTTTCATGGGCGGGGTTTTATTGGGAAGCAGAAGCCTTTTTGAGAAGAAGAGGAAAAGGCTGTCTCGTGCACATACTAGGAATACTATTCCCAGTGGTCCCTTAGTCACAGGGTTGTGACTTTGCGATCTTGCATCCCTGTCAGCAATTAGATTTGCATGTAGAGAAAACTACACTCCAGTCAAGGCAACTGAACATAACATTTCTAACGTTGAGAGAGACCATTGTCTATTCTTACATACTTTCCTAATGTGAGACTATTCTCTTGCACTAGCTAGGTGGGAGAAAAAAAAATTGTATAAGGATTGTTGATGGAAGATGACAGCCTGTTCCATTCTCTGGTCCTTGACAGAAGAGAGGCCAACGTCAATTTTAAAAGATTTATCAACCCACGCAGCATTACTAATTCAATAGTGCGTAGAAGTATTTAACGAAGTAGGATTGGGCAAGATGCAGCAGTCAATATTATTGAAAGCAGGGAAGGATATTCTTTAATTATTTTCAACCATGCATAAAGATAAAATAATTATGCTCTTTGAGACTACACATATAGTAATGATTTGAATAAGTTTGTTTTTTTCTCAAAGCTACCAATAACCTACTTGTCATTTAACATTGTACTTTATCATTAGTGGTAGTAACGCCTCACCATCGATTCTTACAAAACCTTCTCTCCTCGGAATGACTGAAACAGACCCCCTCTGTTCACAGCCAACCCCCAGCATCACATGCTCCTCTGGGCTCAGTGATTCCTCCTGACGTCCAAAACCAGTTTTAGGCTTCATTAACTTAGAGAGATGATTTTCCTTTTTCCTTAGTGAATACATGAGAACCTTGAAAAATAAATTCCATACCGAAAGCAAAGAATAAATGGTTATGATAGATTTTATTTTCTAAAGTTAGTCTTCACTGAGCCCTTGCCATGTGCCAAGTATTGCTGCAAAGACACCCATATGTAATTCACTCCATCCTCATCAGAGCCCTAGGCAGTGCCATCATTAACCCTGTTTTGCACACGGAGAAGTAAGGTGTGCAAGGATTTCGATACCCTGACCAGACTCCAGCAGTTCTCTCCTGGGTCAGCTTGTACCCCACACTGTGATAGCTCTACTCCAGGGTTTGGTGCACCTCTGGACACTAAAGTGGAGTTGTTCTTTGCCAGTGAGGTTGTGATCTGACAGATGACAAAAAATCATGAGATTTTTACCATTCAAGCAGAGCAACAGTATCTGGTAGGCTTATTTAAACACACAGCCAAAGTCCCAAACCCTACTAGCTGTCATGTCTAGTTTCCTAGAATGCAAGTCGTTGCATAACGATGAGTCTAGGATATGATTTTTCTGTTGTTAGGTCCTTCCCCCCCCCCTCAGTGAGCAGAGCATGAGATGTAGCGTCTATTCAGTATCTATCCTGGGCAAGAGTTGACATATACTATTATATTTAATCCTCCCCCAAACTCTGTGATATAAGTGCCACTGTTCCAATTTCATTTGGTGACTTAGGATGAAAAGATGAAGTAATTGGTTCAAGGCCACATGGCTAGTGAAAGTGAAGCCAAGTTTTTTTTATATTTGTACTCTGCTCCTAAAGGGGAAAGGAAGGAGGACAAGATGGTGGAGGTAGATAAAAGAAAAGATGCAGGGCTCTAGAGTTTGCTGGACCACCTTAAATCTTTTACTGGAATGAATAGTGCATAAATAACATTTATTAAAGAGCTTTTAAGAATGATCACTGGATAAAAGCAAGAGCAGCTTTTGCTTGTTTGTTCCATGAATAACTCGATCATTGGCTATGTGCTAGGCCTTGGGGGAGGGCCTGGAAGTAAAGGAGTAAATATTACAGATGCTATAAGACAGACTAGAAAGAACTGAAGAATCACTGTGATGAAGATTATCATAGAAAAGTTCAGATTTGCACATCAAGGGAACACAGCCTAACTTAGGAGGCCAGGGAATGCTTCAAGAATGACCTGGTATTTAAGGTGAAATCAAAAAGAATAAATAGGAGTTTGAAAAAATAATTACATATCTCTTATAACATTGAATTGTTCAAATGCACTAAAAGAACAACACTAAGGAACTATGTAGGAAGATCAAAATGCTCCAAATGATTTGTAACAAGCATCTTATAAAGACTGCAACCTTCAGAATTCATAATTTTACTCTTGTTATACTAGAATAGGAAAACTACATCAAAGATCTAAGATCCAAATCCTTGAGGATTTGGCAGCAACCTCTTCAACCTCAGCCACAGCAGCGTCTTCCTAGAACTATCACCAAAGGCAAGGGAAGCAAGGGCAAAAACGAACTATTGGGACTGCATCAAGATCAAAAGCTTTTGCACAGCAAAGGAAACAGTCAACAAAACCAAAAGACAACCAACAGAGTGGGAGATGGTATTTGCAAATGACATATCAGATAAAGGGCTAGTATCAAAAATCTTTAAAGAACACTCAACACCCAAAGAACAAATAATCCAGTCAAGAAATGGGCAGAAGACATGAACAGACATTTCTGCAAAGAAGACATTGAAATGGCTAACAGATACATGAAAAAGTGCTCAACATCACTTGGAATCAGGGAAATACCAATCAAAACCACAGTAAGATACCACCTCACACCAGTCAGAATGGCTAAAATTAACAAGTTAGGAAATGACAGATGCTGGCAAGGATGCAGGAAAGAAACCCTCCTACACTGCTGATGGGAATGCAAGCTGGTACAGCCACTCTGGAAAACAGTATAGAGATTTCTCAAAAAGTTGAAAATAGAGCTACCCTATGACCCAGCAATCACACTACTGGGTATTTACCCTAAATATACAAATGTAGTGATCTAAATGGGCATGTGGACCCAAATGTTTATAGTAGCTATATCCACAACAGCCAACCTGTGGAAAGAACCTAGATGTCCAGCAATAGATGAATGAATAAAGAAGATATACACAATGAGATAGTATGTAGGCATCCCCCCCCCAAAAAAAAGATAATTGTACCATTTGCAACAACGTGGATGGAACTAGAGGGTATTATGCTGAGTGAAATAAGTCAATCAGAGAAAGACAACTATCTCTGATATGAGGAATTTGAGAGGCAGGTGGGGGAGTCGTGGGGGAAAGGGAGGAAGAAATGAAACAAGATGGGACCTGGGAGGGAGACAAATCATAAGAGACTCTTAATCTCAGGAAACACACTGAGGGTTGCTGGGGTGTGTTGTAGGGGAGGGATGGGATGATTAGGTTATGGACCCTGGGAGGGTATGTGCTATGAGTGCTGTGAACTATGTAAGACTGATGAATCACAGACCTGTACCCCTGAAGCAAATAATACATTATATGTTAATTTAAAAAATAAAAAAAAGCAAAAAAGAATTGCCTTCAGGCCAAAAGAACTATGTGAAATAGGTAGATATATTTATCTATCTCACTAAGAAAGCCCAGGAGAAATCATCTGAGTCATTGTTAATAAAAAATACATGATCAAGAAGTCTCTGTAGATTTTTTTCAAAGGAACATGTCCACAATTATTTTGGCAGAGATTAACTTAAACTCTTAGTTACTGATACTAAAACCAGGTCCTGGGAGAGTGGTACAGGAGGCTGATTGTTCAATACATAATCTTAGGAGATAGGTATAGGCTTTTATCTACTGATTCTTGATATCTGATTTTAAAGGGGAAAAGAGCTCAATTAAAATTACCTAACTCATTAAGGTGGCTAGGCTGTGGAAACAAATAGACCCAAACGGAGAATGATTTCAATATAATAATTTTTTTTCTTTGCCTAGGAAAACAGTCCACACAGGGATTCAGGGATAGGCTCCTCTCAAATGTGGCTCTGCCATTCCTAAGGCAGGTCGTTCTATCAACAGAAAAGAGGAGGAGAACAGGGAGGGACTTCACATTCCTCTTGAAAGCCTTGTCCCAAAGCTGCACTTCTGCTTGTATTCTGTTGGTGAAAACTCATCAGTTGGTTACACCTAACTGCAAAAGATGATGGACTACATATTCTGTACCTAGAAAGAAGAAGAAACGGATTTGAGGGAATGGTTTGGAGTTTCTGTCACAGTGAGCCTTCTGATGATCAAATATTCATTCCTTTCACATATAGAACACATAAACCCCTTCACAAGGGAGACCACCCTAAGTCTCCTTCAGTTACGGCTTCTAGCTCAGAGTCTGGCATTCCTGGGTGAGGATCAGTCCTCTCCGTAAGATCAAGATGTAGTCCCTTGTGGTCTGACACACTTACGAACAAAAAGTGAGTTCTCTCCCCACCACTCCCTGCAAACACACAGATAAAATATACAGTTGTAAAACTGATCCAGGAGAAATGTCATAAAAGTATAATTCAGGGGGCAAGAAATGTCATAAATGACATAAGAAATGTCATAAAACTATAATTCAGGGGGCTCAGTCATTAAGTGTCTGCCTTCGGCTCAGGTCATGATCCTGGAGTCCAGGGATCAAGCCCCACATCAGGCTCCCTGCTCAGTGGGAAGCCTGCTTCTCCCTTTCTCACTCCCTCTGCTGGTGTGTCCCTCTTTAGCTGTTTCTGTCTCTGTCAAATGAATAAATAAAATTGCAAAAAAAAACACACAAAAAACAAAAAAAACAAAACACAGAACTATAATTCAGAAAAGGCATGAATAGGAAGCACGTAGCATTTACCGGTTCATTGCAACAGTGAATTCATGAATTCAACAGTGAAGATAGTTATCAGTGAAGGAAATTCTGTGGTTAGACATGGGAACTCCATTCTGGGAGGAATTCTGTTGTCCATTTTTATTGTTTTGAGAGTTTCTTTTTGGTTCCTTTTCCTCCATGACCACATCAGAAACAGCTCATCAGAGAATATTGCCCCTTTTAGAAATTATGCAGTACTGATAGCCTGCTTCCTGCTTGTGTGAGTTTGGAGGTCCAAATATTACCTTAAGGTTTACACAATCAAAGGATTATGAGACTGGGATCAAGATTTATTTGATAATCTAGTTATTTCAAGAATTTAACAGAGATCTGGTCAATTTACTTATAGGCAGTTTGACGTGCTAGGATCAATACCTAAAATTATTCCACAGACATAGTTTTCAAATTTGTTGATTTCTTGGGGTGCCTGGGTGGCTTATTTCAATGTCTGCCTTTCGCTCAGGTCGTGATCCCAGGGTCATGCTTCTCCCTCTTCACCCCATTCATTCTCTCTGTCGCTATCTCTGTCTCTCTCAAATAAACAAAATCTTAAAACACACACACACACACACACACACACACACACACACACACACACACCAACCTAGTTGATTTGATTGCTAAACCTTATGAAGGTAAAGATTCTGTCTTGATTTGTCACTCTAAACCCAGAATCCAGCACCTAGCATTTGCCTGTAGAAAACCAAAGTAGGAACTATTATTGAATATATACAGTGCCTGATATGATACTTATGATATATATAATGGGTCTCCAACAGTGGTAGCTATTAACATGAAGTGATAAACTCACTGGAGAGGAGCAGCAAGCCAGGGGCTTAATCCTGGCTCTACCACTACACAGCTGGGTGATATTGTGCAAGTTATTTTCCTCGTACTCTAAATTATCCTTACATTGCTGTTTGACACTTCTATAATTCACTCCTGATCCTTCCCTATTGTCTTTTTCTTTTTTTCTTTTTTTTTTTTTTTTGCACTTCTATGATTCATTCCTAATGGAGGAAAGGCTCAGTCTTGAGATCAAAGTGCCATGAGAAGCCCATAGGTTGATCTATAGGAAAGTCTTCAAACTTACATAAATGCTATAAACATAGTAGGATTTGTTACAAGAAGCAGTTGTCATCCAGCCCAATGGGATCCATTAAACACAGGCTCCAACTGATGCTATGAGATTTTGAGCAGGGCCTATGGTCTGTGGTAGGTGGTTAATATACCTTTGGAACTGCAGCAAGTTTGGTTGTTTGTAATGATACACATGTCTAATATCAGGAAATATTTAAGGTGAAGCTGGAGCTGTCTAGTATGTAGAGCAGAACTACTCTTTAAAAATGACCATAGGTAGGTCATCCCAGCCCTGGCTGCACATCAGAGTCACCTTGGGGTTGGGGGGGGGGGGCTTGTATAAATACTAGTGCTTGGACCCCACTTCCAGAGATTCTAATGTAAGTGCAATTTCGAAACCTCCCCAGTGCTTCTAATTGAGAACCACTGCTTTTAAAACGGAAGTGTATCCTCGGGAGACACTATCTTTAGCACCTGCCCCTAGAGGCAAGGTATCCTGTCTGCATTACAGCTTTTATAGAACATATTCCTTGGATTAGTCACGGTCTTCCTTCTGGTCATAATTTTAGATGAGAATTGTTTGCTTTGTGAGGAGGGGTGGGGTGGGCTGCAGGGTGTCAACCGAAGCGAGGTTCCCTGACAGCCAGGCTATAACCCTTGCCTCTTCCTCCTCAGCACATCATGCTTGTCCAGCGTCAGATGTCTGTGATAGAAGAGGACTTGGAAGAATTCCAGCTTGCTCTGAAACACTACGTGGAGAGCGCGTCCTCCCAGAGTGGATGTTTGCGGTAAGTACTCCCGCATGGCCCTTAGGTGAAGGCATGATCCGGAAGACAGGCATTTGAGAATCCTCTTGTGTTTATGTTGATACATTTTGCACGCTTGAGTTGGGTATTTTCTCTTTTATCCTTGGACTCTGGATTTGATCACTGGGGGCACCAAGGGAAATAAAATGGTGAGAACAATTTGAAGAGGGGAGTTTCACATCGACTAGCATCTCCCCTTCTGCATCCAGGCAGGTCCATACTGATTTAAAATCATCTTTGATAGATGAGCCCCAACTCCAGTGTGTCTAGCTCTGATTGCTCCCTTGGCAGCCTGAAATGTAATCATTTCAGCCGTTAGGAAATTGCTCAATGTCTGAAGTCTTGATTGCAGACCTCGGTCATAAAAAATAATAATAATAACTCTTTCCATAGCCACCCCAGCTCAGGCTTCGATTATCTTAGACTACTAAAATTTATGAACTATCCCTCATTTCCCGTTTCTGCATTCCAAGTCATCCAGGAAATAGTTACTAGAATAATTTTACAGAAACAATTATAGAATTCCCTTCATCAGGAAGTGCAATAACTCTGAGGGTCTTAACCAAATGCTAGATATCATCCTCCTCAAAAATGCACAGCACTGCTGCCGTTGGTTCTCGCTACCTGAGCAGCAGCAGTGCCCAGCTGCCTACTGTCTTTTCAGAATGACCTGTGCCTTAGACCTGGCCACTCTGCTCCCCAGAAATGTGTGTCCAGCGGGTAGGCTTCTGCCAAGCACATGTTCTGCCTCAAGTCCAAAGCCCAGCCCCAAACTCACCTGCTTCTGGAAAACTACAACCAAATCTGTCCCTACCTTGGGATTTGTTTAAACTGTGTTTCATAATGCTTTTCGAAGATCGCTTTAGCACCCATATGCGTGTGTGTGTACACATACCCAGAGAAATGCATACTTAATGTCCCTGCATGCTTTGGTGTTACTCCTAGTAATTATATTTTATTTATACTCCAGCAGAATAGCTCCCCAGTTAAGATGTCTGCCTCTGGAGTTAAACATGGGATTGTATTCATTTTATAATTTAGAGAAAGATCCTTACAGGCTCGAAGGCTCAGTTCCTCATCAAAAACTTTCTGAGATGCTAATACAACTGTAAGGATTAACTGAGTGCTCAGCACCCCGAGGCCCAAAAAACATGAGGGGGGTTGTTACTATCCCTTCATCATCTGGCTGGCTGACCTCTGACCCCCTCTCTAGAGTTGCAGGGGACTCAGTGCTGTTTCTCCCCGACCGCTCACAATCTTTCAGTCATGTCTTTGTAACAGAAACACAGGAAAATGCTGAGTTTGCTTTGTTGTTATTGTTGTTCTTCACAACAAACTCAGAAGAGCTCAAATTGAAACCCTTTCAGTTAAATGATGCAGGGATCTGTCGTGAGTATATGTATTTTTAAAAGCCTACTCATCTGAAACTGAAATTGAATGCTTGGAAAATGCAAAGAGAGAGAGAGAGAGAAAGAGAGAGAATATGCCATCCACAGTAGGAACTGCAGAAAGTAGAGCATAATCCTAACCAACGAAGCGGGGACCTAGGGAAGATAAAGTCTGGTTTGGTATTTCACGATTTCCAGGAATGGATTAGACTTGTTCCATTTATAAATAAGGCACAACGTTTGATTATTTTTTAAGGTTCAGAGATTGTGCTGGGAGAAGGGCCCGAAGCCACGCGGCCAGCCCTGGGATGAGGGAAGCAGCTACGGAGATGCATCCGTGCTCCCTGCTGAGGACTGTTCTCTCAGTGGCCAGGGAAACTTGCTCCCAGGGCGCCGCTCAGAGAGAGGGACAGAGAGAATGCTCTTCCAGTCACATGAGACTCGCAGTCTCTCCTTTTCCTCTGAGGGACTGGTTTGTTTTTTAAGGACTCTTCATTCACTGCCTGATGATTTTTCTGATTTCTTTCTTTTATCAGAATTATCAAAAAGTAGACTTTTTCAGATGGAAGCAGCATCAGAGAATCAGTCCACAAGGCTGGAAACCGTGTGAAATACAAGTTATGCCAGCCGGCCTGTCTAAACTCAGCTCATCAAATCGTTTTCTTCTCTATCGGTTGATGAGCAATCAAACGGGCCACTCATATCGTTAGTCATACGCCATCACCTTGTGCTTCGCTGATAAAATAAAACTCAGAATGATCAGTTTTGCCGTTTCTTCTCTGCCCCCGATGTCAGGCTCAGCTTCACCATGGCTAGACTGGAAATGCTGCCATAAAACAAAGTAAAAATTAAGGATGTATGACTAGGCATTTGGCATCCATTTCTTATTGGGATCTTCACTGCAATCATCTGATGTATCACGTCCACTGAAGGAGGCATAGGCTCAGATGCATTAAATGTCTTTCCCCAGCGTGTCTGACTCCAAAACCCACATTTAATCCTTCTTTCCAGTACTTGGTCATCCTTAAATTAAAGTTTTCTGGACTTTCTATGGTTAACCAGGGGTAGAGTGGACAAGATCCCTCCTGTTCCAATGATAAGGTCTTAGTTTCTTAAATTCATGCAACTGAATTAGAGAGGCTTTTGCCCTGCAGGTATCTGACCACCAGACTTAGGGGTTTAGAGGCTGATGGAGGCCTTGTCAGCGTGTTCATCAATAGAGAGTCAAAATGAGTTGTTAGTGGAAAAGCCAAGTATATTGTGTGACCCATTTCTCACATATAAACCCACATGCACAAACATGGATGATCTTTTTGCTTTTTTATTTTAAAGATTTTTTTGAGAGGAAAAGAGCAAGTGGGGGAGAGGCAGAAGAAGAGAATCTTCAGGTAGACTCTCTGCTGGGCGTGGAGCCCTACATGGGGTTCAATCTCATGACAGACCCATGAAATCATGACCTGAGCTGAAAACAAGAGTCGGACACTTAAATGACTGAGCCAGCCAGGAACCCAGCGTTTTGCTTATTTTGTAATCATGACAGCTTATTAATCCCCATGAGGAGGTACCAACTGAATATATGTGGTAATACACAGTGTATTCTTAGAACCATGCTTGACGCCAGAAAAAGTGAGAAGAGGTTCTGCTTTCAAGGATCTTAGAATTCAGTTGGGAAAATAGGTTGCTCATTCATTGCCTAAAATTTAACAGCTGTTAAATAGAATAAAATGATTTCTGAAGTCACTCTTAGATATGAATTCTAGAATTCGTATGTGTCCTAAACTCTATGTCTCTATGTCAAGGGCCTAAGGAACATGAATGTGGAATTATATTATAATTTGACCCAAATTGAAGATAAACCAAAAAAAAAAAAAAAAAAAAAAGACTTGACCCTGAGACTTTACCATGGTGGTAGAAACGTCTTTACGAATTAAGGGGGACTTGGGTGGCTCAGTTGGTTAAGCGACTGCCTTCAGCTCAGGTCATGATCCCAGAGACCCAGATCGGGCCCCACATCGGGCTCCCTGCTTGGCGGGAAGCCTGCTTCTCCCTCTCACTCCCCCACTGCTTGTGTTCCCTCTCTAGCTGTGTTTCTCTATCAAATAAATAAATAAAATCTTAAAAAAAAAAAAAAAAGAATTAATGGTACCCTATGGCCTATTGACCATGAATCATTTATCAGCATTTTTATGCAGGTGAAATAAAGTTGGTGGCTGAAGCTTCGAGTGGAGAAATGGGCCTTTTCTCTAGTGGCTAAGTTCTATGAGTTAAAGTAGGGCATAGGGAAGATGAGGAAGCCAAGAGGACGAGGGTCTTTTGTAACTTACCTTCAACCCCGACTATTCCTGAACCACATCTTTTCCCCCTCGAAGCTATTTCACTACCTCTTTCCATCTGCTGGGAATATTCTAGGTCTCCCAGAGCTCAGGGCTGAAGTTCTTGGTGATAACATCCAGGGACAGCTTAGCCAAAGAATTCTTGCTTCCGCCAGTGAGTGGTAAGTGTTACAGAAAGCTTGCACACATCAAGGAGGAAGACTGAAGCACATTAGCAACAGCTCAGAAAATGTTCTGTGTAATTCTAAGTTTGTAGATAATTGAAAGCTAACCATTCAAGCCTTAAGCCTTTTCAACAGAAATATTGCTGACAGATTTTTTTCATAACCTCTTCTTAGTGTCATCATTGCATTCTTATTGTTATCTGTATTGTATAGACTATTGTACAGTCTTAAACAGCAAATGTCCTTAAATCTTATTGCTGTATATTGGTCAGTTTCAGTCTTAACTGAAAGAACCCATTCTAAAACAATTCTGATCAGCATTTTCACCCATGTCCCTTTGAGCCAAAATCTGCATTGCTTTCAGCTCTGCCATCTGGCTCTTCCCCAGAAGGCCTATGGTCAGGAAGAAAGAGAAAATAGCAATACCAACAAGACCTCCTCTTATGTCTGAGCCTCAGGATGCAAGCATTTCCCAGAAGCCCTTGCTTCCCAGCAAATATTCCTTAAAATTTCATTGGCACAACTCAAGTCACGTGGTCATTCCTGACTCTAAGGGAGGTGAGGAAATCAGTATCCAACAGAAAAGAGTGAGATGGTGATAACTGTCTCAGCCCAGTGCTGACTGGTACATTGGATTTACTATGAACTCAACAGTGGCAGGGCTTTGTTAGGAAAGAGGTGAGTGATAGTTGGGGCAATGGACAGTGACTGCCATGTCACCACCCGAGTCACCGTGAAGGTAAACGACTTAATCCATAGAAGTGCTTAGACCAGGGTCTGGAACAGAGCAACATGTGTTAGCAACTGTCACCATCACTGGAAGTGTGTATAATAATGTGACAGTTATCATCATCATTACTAGCGTGCTGCTTTACATTGTTTTCACAAATACGTCTTTTTCCTTCAGTTTTGTTTTTGTTTTTGTTATTCTGGTCTTGTTTTCTCTGTAATTCCTTTTACTTCTGCCATGCTTCTCAGCTTTAACACCATTTAAGACTTAGCCCTCTGTAACTGCTCATTCCGTGGAAGTGCCACTTTCTTCTGGGCTATTGAGCCAACAGCTAATTAAACACACAAAATCTGCCATGGACTGGGCTAAGCACTGTACATTCAACACTTATAGTCCTCACTGTACTGTTATTATCACCATTTTACAGGTGAGGAAACTGAGGTAAATAATGGACCCAGTATGACAAAACTACTAAGTTGTAGAGAAGGGTTGGCCTTCGGGGCTCTACTTCAAACTACTGTCTGATTGCACTGATACTTTCTTCAGTCCTTTAAAAAGTTGAGAATGATGTTAAATGTTTTGAATTTCTTACAGTCTTATGGACGTCCAGGAAAATGGGAGGTCCAGACTGCAAGATAAGTTGGTTTTTAATGTAATAAGTAATATAAATGAATCAGTTTAGAGCAGGACATTCTTAAAGAGCCTAAAATGCAAGCTGGGCATTTTAAACTTTATCTTAAAGAAGAACAATCACAGGTTGAAATTTGTCAAATTACATTGTCAAATTATGTTTGGAGACTACAGATTCTTTGAGACTATCATGGAAGCTATGGATTTTCTTCCCAGAAAAACAATAGACATGCACATCTCATTTCCGGGATTTCCAGGAAACACACCCGTCCCCAAGAGCTCATTTATGAACTCCTTGAGTTAGAAAATCCCTGATTTCACTTTCCATGCAATTCCTTTGAGTGTTTTACAGATATTTACCTAGAAAATCTGAAATTGAGCCAACAACATTTGCTACATCATACCTTAAGTAAACTAGATAAACAACTATGAAAAACTTTATTTACAGGCAAAGAGCTAAAGGGAAACAGTATTAAAATTTCTGCGTGTAGTTACCACCACCTGCTGGTCATACTTAGGTAAATCCTAAACTACATTTGCTTGACTTTCACACTGATGCATTCTCTGTTCTCTTTTAAATCAGTATCCTTGCTATTAGTTTATACTCTTATTTTGATTTCTAATCTGTATATAGTATAATGCTTAAGACTGAACAAGGACTTATGGACTCTTTTATTTTTTTAATTTTAATTTCAGTACTACTCAGGTTATTTGTCTTTCTCTGATATATTTTGCTTAGCATTATATTCTCTAAACTCAACCATGTTGTTATGAAAGGCAAGATTCTATTCTTTTTATGGCTGAGTAATATTCCATTGTGTTAGTGCATGTGTGCATGCATGTGTGTATGTGTATTACATTTTTATCCATTCACCTATTGATGGACACTATGCTGCTTCCATTTTTTTGGCTATTGTAAATAATAAATAATAATAAACATAGGGGTGCATATATCATTTCGAATTAATGTTTTTGTATTCTTTGGGTGAATACCCAGTAGTGGAATTACTGGATCATATGGTAATTCTATTGTCAATATTTAGGGGAATCTCAACAGTGTTTTCCACAATGCATCATTTCCATCAGTTTGCATTCCTACCAACAGTGCACAAGGATTCCTTTCCTCACATCCACACCAACTCTTGTTTCTTGTGTTTTTTATTGTCACAGGTGTGAGGTAATATCTCATTGTGGTTTTAATCAGCATTTCCCTGAGGGTTAGTGAAGTTGACCATGTTTCCATGGGTCTGTGTGTCTTCTTTGGAGAAATGTCTGTTCATATCTTCTGCCCATTTTGATTAGATTATTTGTGGGTGTTTTGTGTTGAGTTATGTAAGTTTTTTATATGTTTTGGGTATTAACCCTTTATTAGGTCATTTTCCATTATCTTCTTCCATTCCATAGCTTGCCTTTCTGTTGATTGTTTGCTGTGCAGAGGCTTTTTATTTTGATGTAGTCCTAAGAATTTATTTTTACTTTTGTTTCCCTTGCCTCAGGAGACATATCTAGAAAAATGTTCCTAAGGCTGATGTCAGAGAACATACTGCCTGTGTTCTCTTCTAGGATTTTTATTGTTACAGGTCTCACACTTAGATCCTTAATCCATTTTGAGTTTATTTTTTGTGTATGGTGTAAGAAAGTGGTCCAGTTTGCAAGTGGCTGTCCAGTTTTCCCTATACCATTTATCGAAGACATTGTCTTTTTCCCAATGCATATTCTTGCCTCCTTTAATTAATTGACTATATAATCACAGTGCATTTATTTCTGGGTTGCCTATGCTGTCCCACTGGTCTATGTGTGTATTTTTAAGCCAGTACCATACTGCTTTGATTCTGAAAGGTTTGTAGTATAACTTGAAATCTGGGATTGTGATAACTCTGGCTTTGCTTTTTTTCAAGATTGCTTTGGCTATTCAGACTCTTTTGTGGTTCCATATAAATTTAGGATTATTTGTTCTAGCTTTGTGAAAAACACTGTTGGTATTTTGACATGGATTGTATTCAATCTGTAGATTGCTTCAGGTAGTATGGCCATTTTAACAGTATTGGTGTTCCCAGTCCACAAGCATGGAATGTCTTCCATTGGTTTACACCTTCAGTTTCTCTCGTCAGTGTTCTAGTTTTCAGAGTATAAGTCTTTCACCTCCTTGGTTAAGTATATTTGTACGTATTTTACTTTTGCTGTAAATAGGATTGGTTTCTAAATTTCTCTTTTTGCTACTTCTTATTAGTGTATAGAAATACAACAGTTTTCTTTATATTGATTTTCTATCCTGTGCTGACCTTATTAAATTCATTTATCAGTTCTAGCAATTTTCTGGTGGAGTCTTTAGGGTTCTCTATATATAGTATCCTGTCATTGGCAAATAGTGAAAGTCCTACTCCTTCCTTACTGTTGTGGACACTTCTCATTCCTTTTAGTTGTCTAATTGCTGTGGATGGGACTTCCCATACTATTATGTTGACTGAAAGTGGTGAAAGTGGACATCTTTTTATTGTTCTTGAACTTCGGGCGAAAGCTCTCATTTTTTCCCCATTGAGTATGATAATGTTTCCTACGAGTTTTTCATATATGTTGAGGTATGTCCTTCTAAATGTACTTTGTTGAGGGTTTTTATCATGAATGGGTGCTGTCTTCTGTCAAATGCTTTTTCTATATTTATTGAAAGGATTATATAGTTTTCATCCTTTCTCTTAGTGATGTGGTGTATCACATTGATTGTGAAATTTTGAACCACCCTTGCATCCAAGGAATAAATCTACTTGATTGTGGCAAATAATTGTTTTAATATGTGGTTGGACTCTATTTCTTAATATTTTGTTGAAGACTTTTGCATCTTTGCTTTTCAGAGATATTGGCTTGTAGTTCTTTATTGTAGTGTCTTTATCTGGTTTTGGTATCAGGGTAATGCTGGCCTTATAGAATGAATTTAGAAGTTTTGCTTCCTCTTCTACTTTTTTGGAACAGTTTGAGAACAGGTATTAACTCTTACTTAAACATTTGGTAAATTCACCTGTGAAGCCATCTGGTCCTGGACTTTGGTCAGAATTTTTTGATTACTTACTGATATAATTTCATTGCTAGTAATCAGTCTTTTTTTTAAATATTTTATTTATTTGACAGAGAGAAACACAGCCAGAGAGGGAACACAAGCTGGGGGACTGAGAGAGGGAGAAGCAGGCTTCCTGCCGAGCAGGGAACCCGATGTGGGACTCGATCCCCGGTCTCCGGGATCATGACCTGAGCGGAAAGCAGTCACTTAACCAACTGAGCCACCCAGGCACCCAGTCTTAAATTTTGTTTTGTTCTGCTCCAGTTTTGGGAAGTTATATGTTTCTAGGAATTTATCCATTTTTACTAGGTTGTCTAATATGTTGGCATATAATTGCTCATAATATCCTCTCAATTATCTGTGATATTGGTTATTTCTCCTCTTTCATTTCTGATTTTATTTGGGTCCTCTCCTTCTCTCTCTCTCTCTCTCTCTCTCTCTCTCTCTCTCTCTCTCTCTCTTTCTTTTTGATGAGTTCTGGCTGAAAGGTTTATCAATTTTGTTGATCTTTTCAAAGACCAAGATCCTAATTTCATGGGTATGTTCTACTGACTTTTTTCAATTTTCCTTCTTTCTACTGGTTTGGAGTTTTATTCTTTTTTTTAGCTCTTTTAGATTTTTCTTGCTTCTTAAGGTAGGCCTATATTGTTATAAACCTCCCTCTTAGAACCATTTTTGCTGTAGCCAAAAGATTTGGACCACTGCATTTTTATTCGTCTCCCATGTATTTTTAAAGTTCCTCTTTGATTTGTGGTTGACCCATGGATTGTGTTAGTAGCACGTTATTAAAGCTCCATGTATCTGTGCCCTTTCCAGATTTTTTCTTGAGGTTGATTTCCAGTTTCTTAACATTCTGTTCAAAAAAGATATGAAATTGATTTTTTTTAATTCATTGAGGCTTGTTTTGTGGCCTAACGTGGTCTATTCTGGAGAATGTTCCATGTGCCTTTGAAAAGAATGTATATTCTGCTGTTTCAGGATGGACTGTTCTAAATATATCTCTTAGATGCTTCTGGTCCACTGTGTCATTCAAAGCTACTGCTTCCTTATTTATTTCCCATATAGATGATCTAGCCATTGATGTAAGTGGAGTGTTAAAGTCCCCTACTATTATTGTATTACTCTTGATCACTTCATGTTTGTCAAGCACTGCTTTAGGTATGCAGGTGCTCCTATGTTGGATGCATAAATATTTACAATTGTTATATCTTCTTGTCGGATCATTCTCTTTATGATTATGTGGTATCCTTGTCTTTTGGTATAATTTTCATTTTAAAGTCTGTTTTGTAGGATGTAATAAGTATTCCTACCTTGGCTTTCTTTTCATGTCCATTTGCACGATAAATGGTTTTCCATCCCATCACTCTCAATATGCATGTGTCTTTAGGTCTGAAATACATCTCTTGTAGGCAACATGTAGATGGGTATTGGGTTTTTTTTTTCCATTGTGTCACCCTCTGTCTTTTGATTGGAACATTTAATCCATTTACATTCAAAATAATTACTGGTAGGTACAAACGTGTACACATTTTGTTACTTGTTTTATGTTCATTTTTGTAAATTTTTCTGTTCCTTTCTTCTCTTGCTCTCTTTTCGTGATTAGTTGGCTTTCTTTGGTGATACACTTGGATTCTTTTCTCCATATTTTTTCATATCTATTATTTGTTTTTTATTTGTGGCTCTTCGGTTTGTATATAGATTGTTTGCATCTAGCAGTCTAGACAATTTTCTTTCTCATTGTTAAGGGTCTCACTGATGTCTTCCACTCTTTTCTCATATTTACCTACTCTTATGATCAGCAGTTTACATTCCCCATCAGGCATATTACTTACCTCCATTTCAGTTAGGTCTCCTGCTGAGATTTTGTTCTATTCTTTCATTTGGGATGTGTTCTTCTGTCTCCTCATTCGTCTCTGTTTCTATGTATTAGGAAATTCAGCTCTTCTGCTCCTGAAAGTAGTGGTCTTATGGAGACGAGGTCTGTAGTGCCCTGCATTGCAGTGTCCCCTGTTCACCAGAACTTGGCACTTCAGTGGTGTCTCCTGTGTGTGTTTCGTGTACCTTGCTGTTGTGACTGAGTCACATTTTCCTTCAGGCCAGTCATCTGCAATGGCTCTCTTTGCCTATTGCCAGCAATAGTTTGGTCCTTGTCCTGTTAGTGAGCCAGGCTTGGGCCACCTTGGGCTTCAGTCAGACCAGGCATTTGCCAGAAATACAGTGGCACTGAACTCAAGGCACTTTCACTGTTTTTTCTCCTGAAAAGTTTTTGTTCATTGTTAAGCAAGGCCTGAATTCAGACCAGATGTCTGCCCTCAGCCCACTACTGGGACTGTAGTTGGACTGGTATATATGTGGTTCTCTCCCCCTTTCCCAGGACCAGGTGTCACCTTGGAGTAGTGCTGGCCTCCGTCAGAGCTGCTTGTACACAGCCAGGCTTATGTTTCTGGTTGGTATGGGCTCCAGCCAAGAGCATATCGTGGGCAGACCTGCTGATATGCGCAGGGGCTGGATGTGTGGTGTTAGCAAGGTTTGTCCTGGTCTTCTATGGGAAAGACCTGCAGCCACCAGAACCAAGACAGGCCAAGTTGGAGAGGGCAGAGCCACCTAAGTGCAGGGATGGGGGTGGGGGTGGGTGTGCTGGGGAGGATGCACCATAGAAACTAGGGATTGTAGGGATTGTCCATGCTTCTCTGGTTCCCGCAGATAGAACACATCCCTGTGTGTTCATACTAGGGAGCAGGTGAGGGAAATGTTACCTGCCTGTTCCTGTATTCCTGGAGAATTCTGCCAATGATCTCTGCTCCTCTAGTACATGACCTGAAGTTAGTAAATATACTGCAGGCATTTTTTCAAACTGCTGCTTCTATGCTGTATCATCATGGGGTTGTTTTTTGTGCTCCTTAAGGGTAGGAATTCAGTTTCTCTGAATCCCTCCAGGCTCTCCCAGAGCCAACTCTGCTGATTTTTAAAGTTCTATGTTTTAAGACCCACTGGTTGTAAGACCTCATGAAATTTGGCCCTTATGCTTTTCAAAGCCAAATTCATCTTCCCCTTGCAGGCTTCCACTGTGAAGGTCTGTTTCTCTCTCTTCTTTACTCTATGAGTCCCTCCCCTCTGCCAGCAGTCCAACGGTCCATGTAGCTCCCAACAGTAGTCTTACCCTATTAGATGTGATCTCTAATGTACATTTAGCTATGGAAAATCTGTTCTGCCAGTCTGTGGGTCAGTTTCTGAGTTACTTACACTGAGGTGGCTGTCATCTAGTTCTATCTGTGAGACAAAGGTGACTTTAGGGTCCTCATACTCTGCCATCTTCTCTGGAAGTCCCTAGAATGAATTTTTTAAAGGCATCTTTGTATCTGTCCCCTTCTCCTTTCTACCTTAATTTGTATCTGTTATTACTCACCTAAGTGATTTTACCACCTTTCTAGCTTTTCTTCCTGTGTTGTATTGACTGTTATCCATGGAATACCTCACACCACTATACCACCACCAGAAGGATCTTTTAAAACCCACCTCTAACCCTGATAACCTCCCTGTTTTAAATCCTTCAGTGGTTCTTCATTACTCTAAGATTAAATCCAGCCTACCCCAGTGTGTCTTTTCAGCACACCCCCAATCCAACTCCTCCAAAACATATCACACAGCCTTTTAGCCACACTCAGGCTGGTCAGAGAGTTGCAAGGAACAGATTTGTCTGCCCTAAACTGGAAAATTAAACAAACAAAAAAACAATTATGGCTAGAATATGGACTCTCAAATTTAGAGAGAAAACTGAGAGGTGTGTGTGTGTGTGTGTGTGAGAGAGAGAGAGAGAGAGAGAGAGAGAGAGAACGAATCATTGAGCACTGACAAACCAGAAGTTGTGTGTGTGAGAGAGAGAACCACTGGGTAGTTGCAAACCGAGAGAGAGAGAGAGAGAGAGAGAGAGAGAGAGAGAGAGAGAGAGAGAGGAAGCAAAGAGGAGGAAATATGCTGATCCTATTTGATCCTATACAAATAGTTGATCCTATTTGTATTCCTTAATTGGCATGATGTTTTTATAACTTGTAAAAGCTCTATTCCCTTTACCTCACCTTAACAAACACAAACCATGAGCACTGGCATACTAGAGGCCTTGCAGCAGTCAGTCCAAGGATAGGATAAGGCCAGGAATTTGGAAAGAGCTGTGGAGGCAGACAGGATAGATTCAAAGAGTTGCACCTGATGGCAAGTGCAGTGGCACATATTCAGCATTATTTGGAACCACAATGCAACAGATAATCTTTCAAATGAATGAAATTTTACAGAAGTTATATTTGTGTGTCTATAAGATAGATGATTTTCATGATACAAACCAGAAAATTAAAAAATTATGTCAAACAATACAGACATATTGAACTAATCAAGTCTTCACAAACCTTTCATTTTCATGTAGGCACCATAGATGCTTCCCATATGAATAGGTAAGATTGTTTCATACCACATACAGAGATGATTAGAAAAATTAGTTTGCTTCTTGGGGCACCTGTGTGGCTGTCGGTTAAGTGTCCAACTCTTGATTTCAGCTCAGGTCATGATCTCAGTGTCATGACATCAAGTCCCATGCTCAGAGTGGGCCATGCATGAGATTCTCCCCCTCTCCCTCCACTTGAGCTTGCTCACACTAATAACTAAAATCTTTAGAAGAAAAATCAGTTTGCTTCTTGTCTTTAATTTCCCGTGGCTACTTATGCTTTTTCTTTTCCATTTCAGTATTTCCATACAGAAGCTTTCCAATGAATCTCGGTACATAATTTATGAGTTTTGGGAGAACAGCAGTGTGTGGAACAGGTAAGTAATGACAGGTTTTGGGGGGGAAGCAAAGAGGAGGAAATATGCATGATGTTTTTATAACTTGTAAAAGCTCTATTCCCTTTACCTCACCTTAAAATCTGTCCCATTTGTTCATTTTTCTAAATCTCACTCTTTTAGGAATTTATTTCATGGATTAGAAACCACTATCTTCTTGAAGCACAAATACTTTCAGTAATTATCCTCCTTTAAGAATAACCATTTTACTGATGCTTTTAAGTAAAAGTTAGATATGGGTCATAGGTGTCTAAAGTGTCAGAAGGATGGGTGGACAAAGGACACAGAAAAAGCAGGCTGAGAAAATAATTTTACTTTCTAATTTCTCATAAACTGTGGCATTTTTACTTTAGAATAAATCTATATAGAACAGTTAAGACCATCATAGCTTAACTTTTCTAAATATCTTTAAACTGCCAAAAAAAGGTCAAAAAATCAACTTCTCTTTGTAACCATTCTATAGTATATAATGTGTATCAAACCATTTTGAACATGTTGAATGTAGATATTTGTCAGTTACTTTTCAACAAAGTTAAACCAGTCCACCTCTTTGAAATTAAAATAATTACAAATAAGTAACATACAATTGGAAAAATAGGATGAAAGTTTTTGCTTTCTGAGATTATACAGTTCTAGTTGGTTTTAAATGGCAGAGAATACAGCCCTCCCATAAGTCCATATTTAGGGTTTTAAATATGGTAAAATAATAAAATACCTGGAAATTTAGTTATACATATTTCACCTCAAATTTTTATTTTTGTGACTATTTTAAAACAATAATACATAATGACACCAAAAGAATTTCAAACACAGAAGGGAACTTTAAAGGCAATTTAATTCTGTACTCTGAGCCTACACTTTTAGCTGATTTCCTAGGGAGAGAAAATCTATAGTCTCTCTTCTTAGCTATCCTATTTTTTAAATCATCCTGATAGCCAATATATTCTTTCTTCTGTTCAAACTTCTTTCTGCAATTAAAGTCTTTCTCCTTTTGTCTTGTTTCCATGGGGAATTAATGTTATTTTGCTTTTAAGTCTTCAAAAAAATTTTTTGATGACATTTGTTATATTATTTGAGTCTTCTTTTTAAGGCTAAATAACCATAAAAAGAAGTCTATATTCATACACTTAATCCAGATCATCCAAAACCTTGCCATCTTGACTGAATTCAAGCTCTGTTGCAGTCTACTTAAAAAGATTGTAATAAAAGTGCACAGCCTTAACCTGTAATTATTTATACAGCCACCTTCAGACGAATTATAGCAAGACATTTCAAAGAAGCAATGTGGATTTCTTAGAAACTCCAGAACTCACATCTACTATGCTAGTACCTGGTAATTATCCTGATTTTACAGTGCTTCTATATGCTTTTATATTGTCTTTTGCTTTTTAAAAGATGTATTTTCTTACCCCAAAACTTGATCAGTGGTGCTCTCTGTATTAGATCTTAAAATCTAAAAGTGGGGGGAGGAAATAAGAGATCTATATATTCTATTGTCTTAGTTGATCCTATTTGTATTCCTGACTATATTAAACCTAATACTAGTCATTTTCTGGTCACATTCAGTAATCTAACAAACTTGAAGTCAAATCATGATATTTCAGAAAAAAATTATTCAAATGTTTTACCATATTACAATTTAGTGTACTGAATAAATATGACCCATAGATTGGGTCATTAGTGTGACCCATAGACTGCAGATTAGAATTATGCTGGAAATGTTTTTATTTTAAATATTTGTTAAGATATTATTTATAATTGGGGGAAAGCAAACTGGAAAAAGAAATTTAAAATGAAATTGTCTAAGAAGTTTCATTTAACCATGGCTTTAGATAATTGAGAACCAAAATTCATTTGTTCATCTATACTTCCAATCACCAATTAAATTTACTGAGTGTTTTATGTGCTAGGTACTGGGGATACTGGGGTGCTTAACCTTACTAGTGCTGAGTCCCAATTTTGAATAAACATTATGTTGGCTTCTGGAGAGAGAGTGCAAAGTAAAAATTTAGTCCCTTCCCATAAAATGCATTCTGTTGAGTAGGAAAGACAAGTGCTTGCAGAAAAAAGATAAGCTCCACCATAACACAGTAGTTACCATGGTCATAACATGCATGTGGACTTAGAGAAGGGATTGCTTCTTTAACTGTTTTTTTTTTTAAAAAAAAAAAAAGAGATGACTCTGGAGCTGGAACTTGAAAGGTGAGTCGGACAAATTAAGATGGAGGGCACTTTGCTAGAAGTAAATTGTAGACGTGAACAAATTTAAGAAATGTTAATTGGCTAATTGGTGCAAAGATAAGACTAAGGCATAGGGCTTATATATGGTACATGTAGAAAGAATAAAGTAGGAAATAAGGTCAAAAATACAATGAGTTTGAATTTAGTACTATGGAGTCATTACAGCTTTTTAAAATATTTTATTTATTTATTTGACAGAGAGAAACACAGCTAGAGAGGGAACACAAGCAGAGGGAGTGAGAGGGAGAAGCAGGCTTCCTGCCGAGCAGGGGCCCGATGCGGGGCTTGATCCCAGGTTTCCGGGATCATGACCTGAGCTGAAGGCAGTCGCTTAACCAACAGAGCCACCAAGGCGCCCCTCATTACAGCTTTTTGAGAGGGATAGCAAATGCTCTAACCAGTAGTAACTGGCAGGGGTGTGAAAGGTGGTAGGTATCCTGGAGAGGTAAGAGATTGGTCAGACAGGGCAATAATCTAGGTCAGGAAAAAGAAGGCTGAACCAGAAGCTACCCAGAGAGTTCTCTTGCCAATATAGTTTTCAGGAGTTTACCACGGCAAGATATTTGAAGCCTGGGTTTAGTGAGAAAGGGTATAGGTAAAAACAACTTATCTGACAGAAGCATAGGAAAATGCCTTTTTTTAAAAGGAGGGAAAAGCCTCCTTTATTAAAGAAACAAGAGCGGAACCACTCATGGGTGGAGAGTCAGAGTAGTCAATTAGCAAGGAAACCAAAAGAGAAATGCCATGCAAGGCACAGTGCTCGACAGGGACCTATGTTGTGGGGTGCGACTAAAGAGAATGGGACTGAAGCCTGGATTTGACAAGAGAACAGTTTTACTACACTAGTAGGAATTTAAAAATTAGGATAGATTTTGATGGATTGGGGAATAAATGGAAAGTAAAAAGGTAAGTTCTAAAATTGAAGGTGGGTGAGGAGATGGGGGCGATCAGATCAGGTGGGAATGCTTTCTGATTCAACAAGAAAAAAAAGACTTAAAATCAGAAACAAAAGAGGTGTATCAATTAAAATTGATACTACAAATACAAATACAAAGAACATACAAAACTACTTCAAACAATTGTTTGCCAATAAAGTGGACAACATAGAAGAAATGAATAATTTCTCAAAACTAGAGATGAACAGACCTACCATCTCTGCCTAAGCTTTAGGTATTTACTTACTCTAGATCTTAAGGACAGGTTTGTGGACTTGCAGAATTTCCCTTGCTGTATATCTGATTTAATCCTCAAATAAGAAAGTCATGAATATGGCTGAAATTTTTCTATACTCTTCCTCTAGAAGAGCATTCCCTAATTTAGAGAGAAAAGTTAGGCACAAATAATACTGGATCAGTTCTTATTCTCGGAGCCCAAATTCAATGCAGTTTAATGTCTTTTTTTTGTTACTGTATTTTGCATTAATTTTCATATCACATCTAATTTCAACAGTGACCACTGAAATTTGGAAAAACAAAAAGAAAAGACAGGTTTGATTTCTAATACAATTTTTTAAATATCCCTCAAGATTTTTTTTTTTTTAAGATTTCATTTATTTGACAGAGAGAAACACAGCCAGAGAGGGAACACAAGCAGGGGGAGTGAGAGAGGGAGAAGCAGGCTTCCTGCTGAGCAGGGAGCCCGATGTGGGGCTCGATCCTGGGTCTCCGGGATCATGACCTGAGCCGAAGGCAGTCGCTTAACCAACTAAGCCACCCAGGCGCCCCTCCCTCAAGATTTTTAACATCTACATGGGGCATTCTATTATTTTATGAATGTGAAAGTTTTATCAATTTCAACAGCTGACACACCTCTCCGGACAAAAGCTGGAATTAGCTTATAAATATTATTTAAAGTTTTAATGGCCACATGACTTCTAATATTTTTAGTAATCGGTCTTATGAATTTTGCTTGTTATAGGATATGAAGGCTAAAAATAAAAACAAAACCATTTCAGCTGTACATATTTAGAGCTAAAATAAAAATCTGAAAAAAATACCTATTACAAACAGATGGGTAGGTTTGTATTTTTAATTTAACTCACAAATTATTATTTCTGAAGCCTTTTTTTATTAAGTTTCTAAGTGGTTTACCTAAGAAACATCTTAAGAGATTGCTATGGATTCCCAAATATCAAAATCATTCAAATGACACATACTGAAATACAGCCAAATAGGCCCTCTAGTCATCATAAAATACCTAGACCAAACAAAATATAAAGAATTCAGTCTGCGGAGGAGAATATTCCTTGGCAAATGAGAAAGGCCTGTGGCTATGAGAAAAGAAGATGCACAAGAAAGTTAAGATCCTATTGCCAACACGTATATCTCTTAAATAGCTTTGCAAACAAATTTTAATCCTTTCCATTTGTTTGTTTCTCACAGCATTCCACCAATCTTACTTGATTTGTCTTTGGGATATTATACTCACTGGGGAAAACATTTTCAACCTTAAAATATAGATATACTAAAAAATAATTCACACACATCCAATGGCTTCTACCCCATCTTTCTGAAATTGTTATGTAAAAACATCTTACATTCCCAAACTGCTGCCAGTACTGGGTAGATTAAAACAACATGACTTCATCTTCTGGGCATTTTATAAAATCTCATTGCCAAGGTAAGTTCCATTCATACATAACAAAATACAACATGACCAAGTGCCAAATGTCTGGTACAAATATTGCATAGGAAGAGTTCGATCATAGTTCAAATAGGAAATGGTGACTAACTTGAAAGATAATTATGCAGACTAACGGTAGGATAAAATAGTCTAAAAATGATTACACCTTGACTAACAGCCCTCGCAATTATTTTCATTTAATAATAGTTGTTTTTCTCTTTTCAGCTTCATGGTGGATCCTGAACAACTAGATGTTCCTAGACATTTTCTTTACGGTTCCAAGTGCAAAACAAGTATTCTTATCTAAAATGTGAATTAGAAAATTCATGGCAGTTATTCATGTATTCTATAATTTTAGTATATTTAAAATGTGTACCCTTCTAAAATGTCTTCTATATCTTTTATGTGAAGTTTAGCTAAATTTTTGAAGTTCACTATTCTCAATCGTTGCTGTTTTGCTATGTTGTAACCTAAAACCCTTTAGTGGCAAAATCCTAACGTGAAAAAAGTGTACACATAAAGGGAAAAATTGTGAAAAAGAAGTGATAAAAAAATATTTGAAGTGGGAACTTTTAGAGTATCACTTCATAGGATAACTTTTGTAGATTTGTCATTAACTGCCAAGGTGAAATCAGTGTTTTGTCATTTTTAAGTAACTGATTTTCTGTGAAGTTTATTCTTTGGTAGTGCTCACTCCATTCCCAACTCATGATCTTTTAAGTATTCACTTTACTGAAAAAGCTAATATATGACCCAAAATGGTGTCGTTATGTGCAGAGAGAGCGACAGGGAGAAAAGGTCACATGAGGACACAGTAAGATGGTGCCAACAGCAAGCCAGGAAAGGCCTCAGAAGAAATCAACCTTGCTAGCACATTGATCTTGGACTTCCAGTCTCCAGAACTGTGAGAAAATACCTTTTTGTGGTTTAAGCTTAAAAGAAAAGTTAATAAATAAGCACATAGTAGTCTTGGCTGTAGATATAGACACTATATGTCTATAGATATAGACACTATATACCTTTCAGGCTATAAACTGGTTTTTCACAAGTGAACAATTCTGTGATAGTTCGGGTACCATTTAGTACTGTAACACCATTATATAATTTATTAGCATTATAATTCCCTTATACATAAGTTTGACAAATCAAGAAAATAGGAGAATTTTATTTTGAGAAAATCTGATTCAGAATTTTTGGTATATGAGCCAGAGGGCTAATTTTCTTATGAAAATAGACATTTGCATTTAAATAACTTCAAAATATTTAAATAAAATTTTAACCTAAGTAAATGAAGTATAAGTCAAGCACAAAACTTTAAGGAAGTAATAAAATAGGGAGGGTACTACTAGACAGAAAACCTTTTCCAATTTCAACACCAGAATGACAATTCTAGTTCACCAGAACAGGTGGGGTGTTCTGTGTACCTACTATACTTTGCTATACAGGTTCATATATTTTTAATAAAATATATTCTGATAAATGCTAATAAAAATCCAGTACATATGAAGTTTGTTACCATGTTATTCTGTAGTCCAGAGGTCTTCAAGGAAAAACTGTAATTTTTTTTTTACTGTTGGGAAACTCAGAAGGTTGAACTAAATTATATTTTAAAATATAAAATTTGACCTAAAATATTTTCTCAAATGAATTTATGGACTATTAACATCTATCAGAGGTATACCTTTGAATACCCTCAGTCCTCATTCATCTGAGTAAAAACTTTTTTCATAGCTTCTAGGAGAGAAGGGCAGTAAATTTTGACATATACACAGACACAGACACAAAGGTATGTCTGTGTATGTACATATGTGTGTGTATATATGTGTCTCTGATCATTTCTAAAGATGACAAACACTGAAAACAACACCTGGCTCAACTCTTTTAATTTATATACAAAGCAGAGAACATTAATGGAGATGTACAATGATTATTCAAACAAGCTATACATACGTACAAAGGTAAACAGATAATAAAACAGACTTTGCAGTCTCACTCTGATTATATACAGTGACTTTTGACATAAAACTCTTCTTGAAAAGGTTGATTATGAATGCTTTCAAAAAATACAAATTATAGCCAATCAAAACATATTTCAGTATTAGATTCAGAAAGTACCTGAGTCTCTTAAGTGTGAGGCAGTTTCCAAAGTACAATGGTGGTATGACTTTAAAAAGGTTTCTGCCCTCAGTAACAGTGCTGAGTGGAAGGGCTCTTTAGATCCCAAACTGGAATAGGTTCTATCATCATTTTTTCAACTAGAGTCAAAAAAAACCTTTGAGAACAGGTTAATAATAAAGCAAACCAATATAATTATGGTAATACTGACCCCAGCTCTTATACCATTATAAATAAATTGTTATGTGTGTATATGTACATAGATACACACTGGAACCTATAATAATATAAAAGGAAAAGAGGACAAAAAAATAAATAAAAATTTAGGCCCTAAGTTTAAATGTATCATTTTAAGTAACCTGTAAATTTATGGTTTTAATATATTTTGCCCCTATTTAAAAAAAAAACAAAACAAAAAACAAAAACAAACAAACAAAAAAACCTTTTTCTGGAGAACAAAGTAACAAACCAAGATGGGAAGCCTGCCACAGACTAAATCTTGAATCCAGGTAACAAGCCCAAAGACCAGTGAAGGAAAAGGTACTGGTTTTTTTAGGAGTTCAGAATTCAGTTTATGATAAACTTTCTGCCAGGTGATGGTCTTGAATGCCTTGCCAGTAGACCTGGGGATCTGTGAGAATGTAGGGAGAGTTTACACTTACCTTAATATCATCAATTTTTTTTTGACACTACGCTGGAAGAAACTCTTATTTTCAACAGTAACATCCAGGGTGACAAAATGCAGGAGATTTATTATATAAAATTTCTAGGAGCTAAAAGTTTAGCCCCCAAATTCTTCATCCACACATGTTCTGTCATAAAAAATTACAGAACTGAAAATTAATGTACCTCAATTATTTGCAAATGCCTAAATTTTTCCTCTTTTGGAAATAAAAATATCAGTTTTATTTTGCAATTGCCCAACTTCTTCTGTTCATAGAGGCTGATTAGAGACAACAGGTAGCAGTGATTTTTCACCTTGAGTTTGTTCCAAATTGTCAATCTCTGCTAGTAGTTATGAATCTTAAACAATTTTATCAAAAACCTAGAGACCAAAGAAATGCCTATTAAAATATTCTCCTTTCTGTCATTGAGAACTATGCATTGAACATCCTGGGTCATTTTAAGCCTCTGGAGAGACTGTAAAGATCCCTTCAGAGTGCTTGTATGAAATCAGTGGAAAACAGAAAGCCAACTTTAAAACTAACAAGAAATTATGTACCATATATACATCATAGCAAATACTTTATATTTGAGAATCTTTACAGCTTACATTTCCATTCCATTATTACAAGAGATGAAAAAAAAATTGCAAGTAGCATGCAAATTATAAATACAGCCTTCCCACCTTACTAACCAAATTCTTACTTTCCAGTGTTACTTCCCAATTATGCAGGAAACTGCCTGCAAAGCTGAAACTGATTAGAAAATTCTTTATAGTTTAAAATATCTTTCTCATTTTAGGAGAAACCAAATACCCAACCATCAAAATTAAAAATAAACTGAATTGTCACAGTCATTGTTACTAGATCCACTTCATTTGCAGGTGTCCAAAATAGAAAACAAATAATTCTTTATCTTCAAATTCATCTGTTCTTAAAATGCTACTTAAAACTTTGGTGGTTTTCCTGTAACAGAGAAGAAAAAGTTAATTTATCAATTAGATTGAATGGATACAGTTTTTACTACTTAGTTTACCAAAGCAAATACTGTGATCTTATTAAGTGTTTACAGATCTTAAATGCATGTTACTATAGAAAGTATTAAAGTAACTGGAATTTGTCAAAACAATTCTATGTTTAAAAAAATATGTAATTCATTTTTAAAATATTGTATTCCAAACCTGTTGTTTTTGTGGTACCTGGCTTGTTCAAAATAATATGTATGTCAAAATTTTATTTACAAAATAAAATATGAGAGATAAGTCTTATATAGCACTCAAATTTAGATTTATTCATACATACTCTGATGATTTTTTTTTCTGAACAGGTGGGAAAATCTGAACATTAACATTTTTCATGATAAAATATTCCTGTGTGCAAGGTATTATGAAAGAAATTTCTGCTTAAATTTTGAAAAACTGTCTCAAGTTCTACAAGTTAAGGAGTTTAAGAGAAAAAGCGGCTTTGTATTCCAAAGGGTTAGAAATCCCAAAAATGGAGAGCACAGGAGGTATGTTACATCTCTCACATTTGAGCCATTCTCAGCATACTTATATTCTCAGTTCATCTCAATAGAACACTTTTACCCATATAAAAAAATATTGTGAAAACTCTAAGGTCAAACTCTAGTCAAAATGGAAATAAAGACAATTTACTAAGTGCATTATGAGAGATAAGTACTATCCAAGTCCTTCTACACATTGAGGTTTCAAGGTTAAGTGACTTAAATTTGAATGGTATCATAGTACATAAGGTGAAGCTCCAATTTGAACCCAAGCCTGATACCAAAACTCCTGTTGTTTCCAATCAGTGCTCTAAAATATATGTGTACTGTATATATGTGTACTGTATTTATTTTGATGAAATTTGAGATGCAGTGATTAAGAACAGGAAAAACACACTGAAGAGTAAGTAGGGTGACTTGTTTTACTATATAAAAAGACGAGTTGAGGAGAGTGAGGGACCTAGAAACAGACCACACATATATTGACACAAAGGTGGCAGAGGACTATCCTTTCAGTAAATATTGCTGGAATGACTGGCTATCCATGTAGAAAAAAATAAAACTTGACACCTACCTTACGTCATACAGTAAAATTAACTGCACATGGATTACAGAACTTAAAACGAGAACTTTTAGGCTCTTTATCTTTCAATGGAAAAAATATTTTTTTAAATATAATTCCATTCTATTTCTTGGCCACAGTGGTAATTACTTAGTAATTGGTTATACATTTAGACTTATGTACTTTTCTGAATTATATTTCACAATAAGATTAAAAATCTAGGGAGAGAATCTGGTGAAAATACTAAAGACAAATATTTTAGAATTAATAAAAAATCAGGAAACAACTTACTGGTTTTTGAAGTACAATGGGATGATCGGGCAGAAAGTCTGGTTTTTTTCTGCAGATGGAAACACTTGAGAGCTTCAACAGGAAATCTCTGCTGTATTTTATTCTCTCTATAGATATTAAACATCAGATGTAATGTTGAAAAATAAAGAACTCCCCCAGAATACTTTTTGATTCATTATTTTCTGAATGTCCCTTAATAGTCCCTTCTTTTATAAAATGAGTAGATTCTATGCAAAAGAAAAGAGAAGCAAAAAGTTTTGATAAGTATCTACTGCCTCCTTTTTTCCTTTTACATGGAAAAGAAGCCAAGTAACCAAGCAAAAATGGGAGTGAGAGAAATATTTCAGAAAATTAGTAATTCACGGTTTCTTTCATCTGGTTACTCATATCTAGTGAAGGGACCTTATAAAGTTTAATGGCAATAATATGTGTTGGGCAATTCCAATCCTGACAAAATAGAAGCCCAATAAGCCTATCTAGTCTTTGTTTTACATTTTAAGTAAATTAATATAATCAAATTCAAGGAAAATTTATTGTACATCTACACATCAGAGATGTGCTCAGTAATGGTGAAAAGATGCAAGATAGGGTCCCTATCTTTAAAGGAGAATAAAAACAATGTTTCAAATATCTGCATATTTCTCATCAGAAACTACCACCCTAAAAGATCACTTGCTGAGCCAGAAACAACAAAGCAATACCTTTTAAGTGCTAATAAAAAGAACTGAAAAGCTAGACTTCTGTACTGTGAAACAGAAAAAAAAAAATGCCTACTGGTCTCTATCCCTGGTTCCTTACACAAAGCTCCTAAAACCCTTGTAATTTAAATGATAAGAGTAGTAGGAGCATCTTTTGTTCTAGTATTTGGTTTTTGACTCTACTTCCTTACATACAGCTCTTAAATCGCCTGGATTCTCCTGGGTGACAGAAATGTCCTTTGTTCTAATGAGGTGACTGCTGGTGGGCTTCTGGACAGAGGCTGGCCAACAAATAGATCAAGCCATGATTAAAAGCTTGAGACTTCCAGTCCCACCCCCACCTCTTCCTAGAAGGGGAAGGGCTGGATATGGAGTTAATGATTAATCATGCCACATGATGATGCCTTCATAAAAATCCCCAAAGTATGGGGTATGGAGAGCTTCTGGGTTGATGCACACATCCATGTTATGGAGGGTGGCACACTCCCAACTCCACAGGGAAAGAAGCTCCTGCATGTGGGACCTTCTAGACCTCACTCCTATGTATCTCTTCCTTTATCTGTATCCTTTATCATACCTTTTATTATATAATAAACTGGTTAAGTGTCAGTTTTCCCTAAATTCTGTAAGCTGTTCTAGCAAATGATCAAATCCAAGAAGGGAGACTTAACCTAATTTATAGCCAAGTTGGACAGAAGTTTTCAGTAATCTAGACCTACTACTTGCAACTGTCATCTGAAGGGGAGGGTAGTCATGTGAGACTGAATGATGTGAGGTTCAAAGATATTTTCAGAAAAGAAAATAACGGATTTATAACAAGTAGAGTTAGTTAATCTACAAGAAATGCTAAAGGAAGTTTCTTAGGTTGAAAGGCAACGATACTGCAGAGAAACCTTAATACTCAGAAATGAAGAATAAAAGAAGGGTAAATAGCTGGATAAATATAATGGGCTCCTTTTTTCCCCTCTAAATTTTATGTGTGTGGATGCTGAAAGCAAAACTTATGACACTGTCTAGTGGAGATATGGTGATACAATAACAGCAAAAAGGTCAGTGCTGTGGGGTGGAACCTACACATGATTGAAAGATTTTACCATCACCATTCTGTATGAAGTAGTAAAATATTAACAAGTACACTGAGTTGGATATTATCTATTGACATTATTATATACCATAGATATTATCTCTAGACAAAAATACAGGAAAATATAGCTAAAAATCCAACAGATATAATCAAATACCAACAAAAATCCAATAGATATAATCAAATACCAACAAAAATTCAAAAATATCCAAAAGAAGGCAGAAAAAGGAAAGAAGGGGAAAAAACAGGACAAACAAAATAAATAATAAAGGGCCTAAATCCACCTACATCACTTAAATGTCAATGGTCTAAACAAGGGGTCAACAAACTATTTCTGTAAAAGGCCTAATAGTAAATATTTGAGAGTTTGGGGACATAAAGTCTCTGTCACAACTACTCAGTCTTATAGTGCAAAAGGAGCGATAGGCAATAAAGCATGTGGGTGTGTTTCAATAAAATTTAATTTCCAAAATAGGGATTTGAACTAAGGGATATGGTTTACTCTTTGGTTAAACACTGCGATTAAAGGCCATAAACTGACACAATGGATTAAAAAAAGGAAACATCATTATATACTGCCTGCAAGACATAGACATGTTGAAAGTAAATGGATATAAAAATATATACCATGTCAAGAGTAGGACTAAGAAGTTGGCTATCTTAATATCAGCTAAAGAGAAAATTATTGATGTGCTGTGTCAAATGACAAAGTTTCAAAATACATGACAAATGACAGAAATAAAAAAATAGACAATTCCACAAAAATATAAATATAAACAATCTCAGCATTTTATAGAACTAGACAAAAAAATCAGAAAATACTTAGATCTGCACAATATCAACAACCTTGGTAACTAACGGTTATAGGAACAATATCAACAACTGCAAAATACAAATTATTTTTAAGTAGGCATGATAAAGTCACCAAGATAAACCATGTGCTGGGCTATAAAACAAGTCAAAATAAATTTAAGGGGTTGAAAAAAAAATCCTCAAAATCACAACAAGGAGACATTATAAATAATACCATATGAAAAAATCATACACAAAGAGACTTCTATGAACAATTATCCATCAAATTTGACAGCCAGTAAATGCATAAATGCCTAGAAATATAGAAGCTCTCAAAACTAAATCACCAAGAGAAAATCTGAACAAATTATTAGTAAGGAAATTGTATCAGTAATCAAAACTTCCCAACAAACAAAAATCCAGGACCAGATGAAGTCTACCAAACATTCAAAGAAGAATTAATACCAATCCTTCTGAAACTCTTATAAACTCATGAGACCAGCATTACCCTGATACATCGTTTTCTCAAAGGATGCCACAAAAAAATTTCAGGCCTTGGTTAACAGATAAAAAAATTCTCAACAAAATATTAGCAAACAAAATGTAATAATACATTTAAAAGATCATAGTGGGTACAGAGGAAACGTCCCTCAACATAATAAAACCCAAGGAGAATGAACCCACAGTAAAAGCATACCCCATGGTGAAAGTTGAAAGCTTTTTCTCTAAGATCAGGAACAAGACAGGGATGTCCACTCTTGTCACTTTTATTTAGCACTGTACTGGAACTCATAGCCACAATGATCAGACAAGAAAAACAAGGCATCCAAATCAGTAAGAAAGATGTAAAACTGCCACTGTTTGCAGATGACATGATACTTTATATAGAAAACCCTAAAGACTCCATTAAAAAAAACCTATTAGAATAAGTGAATTTAATAAGATGCAGAATATAATTAAAATACAAAAATCTATCATTTTTTACACAAATTACAAATTATCAGGAAGAGAAATTAAGAAGCCCATTTACAACTGCATTAGAAGAATAAAATAGGGATAAATTTAAATTTAGCTAAGGAGGTATAAAAAAAACTATACTCAAAACTACAGCACACTGATGAAAGAAACTGAAGATGACACAAATAAATGAAAACATTCTATGCTCTTGGACTGGAAAAATTGTTAAAATATTCATATTATCCAAAGCAATTTATAGATTTAATGTAATCCCTACTAAAATCTAATGGCATTTTTCACAAAAGAATGAAACTTGACTGCTTTCTTAGACCATGCACAAAATTAACTCAAAATGGATGAAAGAGCTAGAAGTAAGACTTAAAACCATAAATCTCCTAAAATAAAATAAAAGGTAGTAATCTCTTGGACCTCGGTCTTAACAGTTTTTTTTAGATCTGTCTCATTAGGTAAGGGAAACAAAAACAAACACAATTGAGAATACATCAAATTAAAAAGATTTTTTAAAGAAGATTTTATTTATTTATTTGACAGAGAGAAACATAGCTAGAGAAGGAACACAAGCAGGGGGAGTAGGAGAAGCAGGCTTCCTGCTGAGCAGGAAGCGGATGTGTGGCTTGATCCTGGTACTCCGGGATCATGAACTGAGCCGAAGGCAGACGAGTAAAGACTAAGCCACCCCGGTGCCTCCAAATTTAAAAAATGTTACAAGGCAAAAGAAACCAACAAAATTAAGACAACCTATCGAATAGGAGAAGATACTAGCAAATGATAAGAGGTTAATAGATAAGAGGTTAATACCTAAAATATATAAAGAACTCTACAACTCAACATCCTAATAAATCCAATTTAAAATGGGCAGAGTAGGGCACCTGGGTGGCTCAGTCGTTAAGCGTCTGCCTTCAGCACAGGTCATGATCTCAGAGTCCAGGGATCGAGCCACTCATTGGGTTTCCTGCTCAGTGGGAAGCCTGCTTCTCCCTCTCTCACTTCTGCTGCTTGTGTTCACTCTCTAGCTGTGTTTTTCTCTGTCAAATAAATAGAATCTTTAAAAAAAAATGGAGAACTGAATAGACATTTTTCCAAAGAAGACTTACAAATGGCAAAAAGACACATGAAAATATGCTCAATATATCAAAACCACAATGAGCTATCACTTCACACCAAAGTAGCTAGTATATCAAAAAGACAAAAAATAACAAACATTGACAAGGATATGGAGAAAAGGAAACTCATGCAGTTCCTGAGAATGTAAATTGGTACAGCCACTATGAAACGAAGTATTGAAGGTTCTTCAGAAAATTAAAAATAGAAATATAAAATCCAGCAATTCCCCTTCTGGGTATTTACCCAAAGAAAACAAAAACACTAAATCAAAAATATATATACATATGTACCCCCATGCTCACTGCAGTATTATTTACAATAGACAAGATATGGAAGCAACCTGTTTACTGATATAGGAACGGATAAAGAAAATATGGTATATATACACACAATAGAATATTTATTACTCAACCATAAAAAAGAATGAAATCTTGCCATTTGTAACAACACAGATGAACTTAGTATTAAGTGAAGTGAAATAAGTCAAATGGAGAAAGACAAATATGGCCCAACCTCAGTTACGTGTGGAATCTTAAAAAAAACTAAGGTCACCGAACAGATTGGAGGTTGCCAGAGTCAGGGGGTGGTACATGTGCAAAGTGGGGATGGGGTCAAAAGATATGGATTTCCAGTTATAAAATAAGTCATGGGGACTTATGCACCATGGGGACTATAGTTAATAACATTGTACCACACATATGAATGTTGCCAAAAGAGTACAACATGAGAAAAAAAATTGGAACATGTATGTTGACAGATGTTAAGCAGATTTACTGAGATGGTCATTTCCCAATATATACAAATTTCGAATTTTTATGTTGTACACCTGAAACTAAGATAATGTATATGTCAACTGTACTTCAATTAAACAATGCTAAAGAAATAAATTTAAGAGACTTGAAATCATACAGACTATATTCTCTGGTAACAAAATTAAGAAATCTATAATAAGAAATCCAGAAAAACTTCAAGTATCTTAGAAATTAAATAACATACTTTAAAATAATTCACAAGTCAAAGGTAAAATAATGAAATTAAAAATATTTTAAAGTGAATGACACTAGAACATCAAAATCTGTGGAGTATACCTAAAGCAGCGCTCCAATAGAAATTTATAAATCCTTATTTAAAATGCTAGGAAAAGAACTAAACCTTAATTATAAGAAATTTGTAAGTAGGTATCACCAAAATAGAAAATATGTAAAATTAAAATGCCAAAAGCTGTTTCTTTGAAAAAGAGAAATGAATTTGACAATCTTAGGCTAGATTAACTGATACTGAAAAGAATACAAAAAACAAAACAAATGCCAAGGATCAAAAATGGGTTGTCCCTGGGCACATGGGTGGTATAGTCAGTTAAGTGTCTTGCTCAATCTCAGGGTCATGGGATCAAGCCTCATGTTGAGCTCTGCTTAAGTTTCTCTTTCCCCCTCTCCCTCTGCCCCACTTTCTGCACCACTCTCTGCTCTTTCTCTCTCTAAAATACATAATTTTTTTAAAAAGTAGTTGACCACAGATTATACAGATGTTAAATAGAAAATAGGAGATACTATGAATAACTTTAAGCCAACATTTGACAACTTGGATAAAAAGGATATACTCTAAGTTTTTGTGTGGACACATTTTTTTCATTTTTCTTTGGTAGAAAACCAGTAGTGAAATTGCTAGGTTTATAGTACTTTGGAAATCAGGACCTCTTAGAATTGCTATAGCTAAAAAATCATATTAATTGTCAATACCAAGTGTTAGCAAGGACTAGAAGCATCTAGAATTTCCAGATATTGCTAGTGATAGTCACTAGGAACAAATTTGTCATGCAATTAGGCATACATTTACCATATGACCCAGTAATCCCACTTTTACCAGAGAGAATGAAAATGTATGTCCAAACAAAAACTTTCACAGGAATGTTCACAGGAACACTATGCTTTCCAAACCTGAATATAAGAAAAATGTCCATGAACTGGTAAACACAGATCTACAAAATGTGGTATAGCCATACAATGAACATACTTAATAATAAAAAGGAAGGAACTACTGATAAGTGCTAAAACAGAGATAAGCCTGAAAAACATTATTTTAAGTGAAAGAAGCCATATGTAAAAGATTTATAGTATGCTTCTATTTACATGAAATGTCCAGAAATGGCAAACCAATAGAAAAAATAATCGATTAATATTAGTTGCCTGGGACTGGGTGGTATGGGAATGAGTACTGACTGTAAATGTGGACAGGATTCTTTTTATGGTGGTAAAAATGTTCTAAAACTGAATTGTGCTAATGATTAGTCACACAACTCTGCAAAAGTACTTAAAAAGACAAAGTGTATACTATAGTTAAAATGGTATATTTCATAGCATGTAAATTATTCCTCAGTAAAGACCTTCTGTTTGTTTGGGTTTGGGTTTTGTTTGTTTAGATTGATTTATTTTAATTGGGGGAGGAGCAGAGTGAGAAGAAAGAGAATCTTAAGCAGACTCTACACTGAGCAGGGAGTCAAACGTAGGGCTCAATCTCATGACCCTGAGATCACACCCTGAGCTGAAATCAAGAGTCAGATGCTTAACCAACTGTGCCACCCTTTCCCCCTATCAAAATCTTTAAAAAAAAAAACTAAGCACTGGGGGCTAAGGATTCTGAACTTAGAGGATGAAAGAGAAAGGGACAGAGAGAGAGAGACTGTAGTGCCACATATAAAAGCTGAATGAGAATTTTCCAGTGATGGGAACTACTTGTGGTTTTTAAAAGAACTAATGGCTAATACTCAATTCCAAGTTGTTCTCTGGACTATGCTGCCAGATAAAGAAATTGGGAAAAACTATTAGGAAGTAAAACCAAAAGAATGAGAAGATAGAAAATAAGAAGGAAAATACAAGAAAATTACAAGAAGACTAAAATTATTAATATCTGACTATAAGTAGGTGTTTCAAGAAGAAAATAGAGAAGATGGAGATGAGAAAATTGTCAAAGAAATATCCATGAAATAACACATCAAAAGAACAAAAGTGTACCAACTGCCCCAGGGTGGGGGGGGGGGGACTTGAGGGGGGAAAACCTACACCAAGGTACATTAGGAAATTTAGAAAAACAAAGATAAACACACAATCCAAAATTCTTCCAAAGCCAATAACAGCAAAAACAACAACAAAAACAAACAAACAAAAAACAGAAAACAAGGCCTTAAGCCTTTATTAAGCCTTGGGGACCTAAATGGCACTGGACTCTAGAATTAAAAGCCAATTAATAGAGCCTGCTGGAATAGGAAGCAAAATGTCTTAAATTTTTAGAATGAAAATAATTTTCAACCTAGAGTTTTGTTAATCAAATTTTATATTTAATCCATAAATGGAAAACTCAGCTATTTCTGTATGAATGTGAGTTCCCAAAGTACAGCTTCCTGAGGTTGAAGACTCACTCCCTGCCTCAGGAAGTTTCACTCAGCAAGTTTTGACAATACTACCAAGCAGAATTCTGCAAATTCTCCTTTTCCTCCTCCTCCATACCTTTATTGATGTATAATTCACATACAATAAAATTCATTCCTTTTGAGTGTGCTGATTTTTAGTGTATTTACAGAGCTGGAAAATCATTGCCACAATCTATTTTTAGAATATTTATATCAACTACCATCTGATACCTCATTCCCATTTGTAGTCACTCTCCATTCTCAATTCCATCTAAGAAATCATTACTTTCTTTCTATGGATGTGCCTTTTCTAGATATTTTATATAAATGGAATCATAAAATATTCAACCTTTCATGTCTGGCCACCCAGGTGGTAGCTATTTTAAGTATGTTCAAAGAACTAAAGGAAACCATTAAAAAGTGTCTTGCCAAATAGAAAATTTCAATAAAGAAATAAAAATTATAAAAAGAGGGGCGCCTGGGTGGCTCAGTTGGTTAAGCGACTGCCTTCGGCTCAGGTCATGATCCCAGAGACCCGGGATCGAGCCCCACATCGGGCTCCCTGCTCGGCGGGAAGCCTGCTTCTCCCTCTCTCACTCCCCCTGCTTGTGTTCCCTCTCTGGCTGTGTTTCTCGCTGTCAAATAAATAAAATCTTTAAAAAAAAAAAATTATAAAAAGAAACCAAACAAATTCTGAGGAAAAAAGTACAATAACCAAAGTGAAAACTTCACTAGAATGATTCAATAGCAGATATGAGCAGGCAGAAGAGTGAGAAAATGTCAGTTGACATTACCCAATCTGAGGAGTAGAAAGAAAAAAAAATGAGTAAGAATGAAGAGAACTTAAGATATGTGTGGGAGCATTGCAAGAATACCAATAAATGCATAATGAAGGAGAGGTGAGAGAAAAAGGACAAAAAAATATTTAAAGAAATAATGGCAGAAAACTCCCAACTTTGATGGAATACATACACTGACACAACCAAGCTCAATGAACTACAAATTGAATACACTCAAAGAGGTTCACATTGATATGCATTATAAGTAAACGGTTATAAGACAATCCTTGCCCTAGAAAAAATGCTAAAGGGAATCCCTTAAATTGAAATAAGTACAAAGTAACTGGAATCCACATTGAGAAGAAAGTACCAGTAAACCTAATTATATTGGCAAGTTAAAAACTAGTATCAATGAATTTTTGGATATAACTCTCTTTTATTTATATATGACTTGAAAGACAAATACATAAAATTGCAGAATTATAAATCTAGGTTAATAGATTACACAACATTTGAGGATGGAATATGTGACAATGGCATTGTAAGGTGGGATGACACTATATGGAGAAAATTTTGTATAATATTAAAACTAAACTGATATTAATTCACACTAGTTTGTTGTAAATTAAATAATTCCTCAAAGCAACTACTATGAAAATAACTTTAAAATATATAAGGAATATGAAAAAGAAAAATGAAAGAGGAGAATCTATTCAACATAAAAGACGGTATTACTGGAGGAAATGAAAAACTAAAAAAGTATAATAAGATTTATAGAATACAAAGAGCAAAATGCATGGAGTTAGTCCTTCTTTATCAGTAATTACAATTAAACGTCAGTCAAAAACATTCCAGTTAAAAGGCATGGATTGGTAGACTGGATTAAAAATATGATCCAATTACATGCTGCCTGAAGATACTCACTTTAGATCCAATCACAAAAAAGTGAATGAATGAAAAGATGATTGATACAGACAATAACTAAAAGAGAGCTGGAGTGGGTAAACTAATAACACAAAAACAGACTTTAAGGCAAAAATTGTTACAAGAGATAAAGGAGAACATTATACAATGATAAGTGTCAATTCATTAAAAGGATAACAATTATGAACATGTATTACCTAACAACAGAAGAGAAAACTGACAGAACTGGAGGCACACACAGAATTTAATAGCAATAGCTGGAGATTCCAAGGACCCCAATTTCAATAATGAACAGAAAAACTTTACAAAAGATAAACAAGGAAATAAACAGAGCATGAGCAACATTATAAATCAACTAAAGCTAACAAGTACAGAACACTTCACTCAAAAATACCAGAATGTACATTCTCCTGAAGTACACATGAAACTTTCTCTAGGACACACCATGTTAGGTTACAGAGTAAGTCTTAATAAAGTTAAAAAACAATGCTACCTTATAAAACATCTTGACTATAATGCAATGAAAGTAGAAATAACTGAAAAATTCACAAGTATGTGGAAGTTAAAAACATACTCTTAAACCAATGGATCAGAACATAACAGAGACTGAGAAATACCTTGAGACAAAAGAAAACAACGACACAACATACCAAAATTTAAAGGATAGAGAAAAAGTAGTGCTCAGAGCAAAATTTATAACTACAAATGCCTGTATTAAAAAAAAATAGCTCAAATCAATACCTAACATCAAAGATGAAAAAGAGACTAAAAGCTAGCAGAATGAATGAAATAATAAAGATGAGAGTAAAAATAAATGAAATAGAGAAAAACAATAAATCAACAAACCAAAAGTTGATTATTTGAAGGATCAAACTTGACAAAGATCCACTAGAAAAAAGACTCAAATTACTAAAATAATGAATAACAATGATTTTGTATCCTACAAGCTTTACTGAATTCATTTTTTACATGTACTACACTTTCGGATTTTCTATGTATAAGACTGTATCATCTGTGAATAAAAATAACTTTACTTCTCCTTTCTAATTTAATGTCTTTTCTTTTTCTTAACGAACTGCTCTGGCTAGCACTTCGAGTACCATGTTGAATGAAAACAGTCAAAGTGGGTATCCCTGATTAGTGGGGGAAAACTTACAGTCTTTCACCACTATGAGCTTTTCATATACACTCTTTTATGTTGCAGCAATTCTCTTATTTCTTGCTCACTGAGAGTGTTTATTAAGAAAGGGTATGGGGAGGGGCGCTTGGGTGGCTCAGTTGGTTAAGTGACTGCTTTCAGCTCAGGTCATGATCCGGAAGACCAAGGATCGAGCCCCACATCGGGCTCCCTGTTCGGCGGGAAGCCTGCTTCTCCCTCTTTCAGTCCCTCTGCTTGTGTTCCCTCTCTGGCTGTGTTTCTCTCTGTCAAATAAATAAATAAAATCTTAAACAAAAAAAAGGGGGGTATGGGATTTTGTAAAATGCTTTTTCTGCAACAATAGAGATGGTGATGTATTTTCTTTTCTCCCTGCATTGTTAATATGGTGTTTTATACAAATTGGTTTTCACATGTTGAACCACTCTTGCATTCTTAGAATTAATCCCACATCATCTTTTTACTCTGCTTCTAGGTTTGGTTTGCTGGTATTTCTGTACTTATCTTCTAAGGATTACTGATCTCTAACAGTTTTCTTTTCACAGGATGTCTTTGTTGGCTTTGGTATCAAAGTAATATGGGCCTAACAGAAGAGCTGAGAAGTACTCTTCAATTTTTTGGAAGAATTTGAAAAAGTGGTGTTCATTCTTCTTTAAATGTTTGGTAGAATTTACCAGAAAAGTCATCAAATCCTAGATTTTTTTGTTACAAATTTTTTTTGTAGAATTTTTTCTGTTACAAATTCAATCTGCATGTGTTTTTTTTTTTTTTTAAGATTTTTTTATTTGACAGAGAGACACACAGTGAGAGAGGGGACACAAGCAGGGGGAGTGAGGGAGGGAGTAGCAGGCCACCCACTGAGCAGGGGGCCCAATGCTGGGATCAATCCCAGGACTCCAGGATCATGACCTGAGCTGAAGGCAGATGCTTAATGACTGAGCCACCCAGGCGCCCCAATCTCCATACTTTCTATGTGTTTATTTAGATATTCTATTTTATCTTAAGGAAGTTTTGTTAATTTCTATATTTTTAGTAATTTTTCTATTGCACCTAGGTCATCTAATTTGTTGGCATTACATTTAACTGTTCTAGTATTTTCATATAATCCTTTTTATTTCTGTAAGCTCACAGTAATGTCCATATACAAAAGCAGTTGTATTCTCTACACTATCAATGAACAGTCTAAAAAGGAAATTAAGAAAACAGTTCCATTAGCATGACAAAGAATAATAAGGAGTAAATTTAACTGAAGAGGTACAAGACTTATACACTGAAAACCAAGACACTGAAAAAGTAAAGATTGAAATAAATGGAAATATACCCATGTTCATGGATTGAAAAATTTAATATTGTTATAATCCTCCAAAGTGATCTACAAGTTCACCATTATCTCTTTTGAAAGAAAAGGATCCTTTTTTTGCAGAAATAGAAAAGCTGATCCTAAAAATCACATGGAATTGCAAGAAATCCCAAATAACCAAAACAACTTTGAAAAAGAACAAAATTAAAGACTCACACTTCCTAATTTCAAAACTTACTATGTAAAGCTACAGTAATCAAAACAATGTGGTACTGGTATAGGATAGACATATAGATCAAGAAAACAAAACTGAAAGTCAAGGAATAAACACATATGCCTATGCTCAAATGATTGTCAACAAAGGTGCCAAGATCATCCGATGGAGAAAAAATGGTCTAACAAATGGTGATGAGACAATTGGATATTGAAGGTAAAAAAAAAAAAAAATTGAATTTGGGCTTATACTTAACACCATATATAGAAACTAATTCAAAATAGAAAAAAAAGACCTAAATGTAAGAGCTAAAACTATAAAACTCATAGGAGTAAATCTCCATGACTTGAGATTTGGCAATGACTTCTTAGAAATGATATCAAAAGGGCGCCTGGGTGGCTCAGTGGATTAAAGCCTCTGCCTTCGGCTCAGGTCATGATCTCAGGGTCATGATCTCAGACCCACATCTGGCTCTCTGCTCAGCAGGGAGCCTCCTTCCTCCTCTCTCTCTGCCTGCCTCTCTGCCTACTTGTGATCTCTCTGTCCAAAAAAAGAAAAAGAAAAATAAATCTAGAAATGACATCAAGACCATGAGCAACAAAAGAACTAGACTTCATCAATTTTTTTTAATTTGTATGGATAAGTACACTATCAAGAGAATGAAAAGAAACTAGTATAGAAGAAAATATGTGTAAATTATATATCTGATACGTGCCTAGTAAAATATACCTGATAAAGGTCTAATATATATGTGTATATATATATATATATATATATATATATATATATATCAAATACTTTATATATACCTGTGTGTGTGTGTGTGTGTGTGTGTGTGTGTGTATCAAGGGGAAGAAAGGAAGCAAGTGTGCAGGCAGCAGGTAGGGAAATTGGCAGAGAGAAAAGAGATGGAAGTCTAGTATCCAAAATTCATAATTCAATCACAAAAAGAAAATAACCCAATTAAAATATGGCCAAAAGACTTGGATAAAAAGAAAAAATACAAATAGCTAATAAGCGCATAGCTAATAAGCATATAAAATGACACTCAAAATCATTAGTCATTAGAGAAACGTAAATCAAAATCACAATGAGCCACCACTTCACAACCACTGAATGATTACAGTAAAAAAAAAATCCTAGGGGCCCCTGAGTGATTCAGTCAGTTAAGTGTCTTCCTTAGGTTCAGGTCATGATCACAGGGTCTTGGGATGAAGCCCCACATGGGACCCCCTGCTTGGCAGGGTGTTTGCCTCTCTTTCTCCCTCCACTCCTCCTCCCATGCTCCTGCTCTCATGCTCATGCTATCTCTCTCTCTCTCTCTCTCTCTCTCTCTCTCTCTCTCTCTCTCTCTCATGTGCACACACTTGCTCTCTCCCAAATAAAATCTTTTTTAAAATTTTAAAAAATAAAAAAATCTTAAAAAGATCCTAACAAGGACATCAAGAAACTGGAACCCTGACACATCAGTACTGGGAATGTAATATAGCCACTGTGGAAAACAGTTTGGCAGTTCCTCAAAAAATTAAACATAGAATTATACCACATGAAGTGGCAAGTCCACTCCCAGGTGTATATCCAAGAGAAATGAAAACAGGTGTTCAAACACCTGTCCATAAACATTCACATCAACATTTTTCATAATAGCTAAAAAGTTTACAATCCAAATGTCCATCAGCTGAAAGTTAAACAAATTATGACATATCAATACAAGAAAATACCACTTAGCATAAAAAGGAATGAAGTATTGATACATGCTACATATGGATGGATGAACCTTGAAAATCTTCTGTTAAGTGAAAAAATCCAGACATAAAAGGTCACGTATAATATAATTCCATTAGGGATGTCCAGAATAAGTATATCCATTAAGACAAAAAGAAGATTAGGGTTTATCAGTGGCTGGGCAAAGCAGAAAATGGAAAATGACTACTTAAGGGGTATGAGGCTCCTTTTTGGGATTACAATAATATTCTGGAACAAGACAGTGGTGATGTTTATACAGTATTGTACTAAAAGCCACCAAATTATACATTTGTAAATGGTTTAAATGGTGAATTATACTTCAATTTAAAAAGAAGAAAGAAGAGGTGCATGGGTGGCTCAGTTTATTAAGTTGCCAACTCTTGATTTCAACTCAGGTCATGATCTCAGGGTCGTGAGATTGAGTCCTGCATTGGGCGCCATACTCAGCACAGAGTCTGCTTGAGATTCATTCTCGCTCCACCTCTGCTCCTCCACCAGCTTGCATGCTCTCTCTTTCTTAAAGAAAAGAAAAGAAAAGAAAGGAAAAGAAAAGAACAGAGAAAAGAAAAGACAAGAAAGGAAAATAAAAGGATAAAATAAAATAAAAATTAGAAGAAACAAACCAAGGAACTGCAATGGGGTATTCCAAGATAAGAGTAAAAGTATATTCCAGGGCAACAATACTGAAGAGTAACTGGAACAGGATAATGAAGAATTCTGAAAGAAGTCTCCTCAAGGGGAAAAAAATACCAACTGATACATTTATGCTAAGACAAATATTATAGCTAAGTATCGAGAGTTCTTAGAGCATTTAAAGTGGAAAAGTTAACAGCAGTTGCATAGAAAAACAACACAAACCATTAGCTCCAAGAAAAATGATGGATTGTATGTAATAGATATGTACCTCTTGGCTAACCAACTGTATTTATATAAAGAGTGGTAATCCAGTTAAAACTGAAACTTGTGAAATAACTATATGGTAGGGAGGGAGGATAGAAGGGTGAAGAAGTGAGGGAACTGATGTGGAAGACCTAAGTTCTCATTTTCCCAAACAGGCTGTCAATATCAAAAAATAAGAAAAAATTAGAAACAATTTAAACAATTAGAAATACAGAGTTAAATACTAGAAGAAAAAGCTAGTATTTTCATAACTTTTAAATTATATAGACTGACAAAAATTTGGAAACTAAATAAGTGATTTTTATTTTATTAAAAAGTAGGTAGTGGGAGAGACTACTGGTTATCCCCAAGAGCAGTACTGCTTCAGTAACGGAATAGCAGCCTACATAGCTAAAGATTACATTTTCCAGTCTGCTTTGTATAGCATGACTAAGTTCTGGCTTATGAGATATTAAGTGAAAGTGATAGATGCTACTTATGGGTCATACTTTTAATGAGAACTACCTCTCCCCTTACCTCTTTCCTGATAGCTAGACAGGGAATATGGTGGCTGGAGGAAAGGCATTCATCTTGGGCAATGAGACACAGTCATACATTAAAGCAATGAGGCTGAGTCCAGTAACACTTCACCAGAGCAGAATGAAGACACCAGCTCAATTATGAGCTATTACAGAAAATACAGAAATAAGCGTCTATCTTGTTTAAGCTTTGTTAATATGTCTCTCCTATAAAGCAAACCTACAGCATTTCTAAGATAGACAGAAATCAACCAAAAAATAATAAAATTCTTACGTATGTAAGGGTTTATTTTTAAATATTTTTATTTATTTATTTGAGAGAAAGAGTGAGTGAGAGAGAGCATTAGAGGGGAGAAGGTCAGAGGGAGAAACAGACTCTCCGCGGAGCTGGGAGCCCAATGTGGGACTTGATCCCAGGACTCCAGGATCATGACCTGCGCTGAAGGCAGTGGTTTAACCAACTGAGCCACCCAGGCACCCCTGTACGTAAGGTTTGCAACTTTTTTTTTTAAGATTTTATTTATTTATTTGACAGAGAGAGAGATCACAAATAGGCAGAGAGGCAGGCAGAGGGAGAGGGGGAAGCAGGCTCCCCGCTGAGCAGAGAGCCTGACGTGGGACTTGATCCCAGGACCCTGAGATCATGACCTGAGCCGAAGGCAGAGGCTTAACCCTCTGAGCCACCCAGGTGCCCCAAAGTTTGCAATTATTAACAGGAATGCTAAAACTTCCTTATGAAATTTAGGACTTATGGTAAAAATTTACCTTTTTTAACTGGAGACTGATGTTGCTGTTGTTCACTATGACCTTGAGAAAAGGCTTGCATTCCATTCGTCTTACACTATTAAGAGAAAAGAAAATATACTTTTTAACTATGGCTTAAAAATTTTATATAATTCTCCCCCCTTTTTTTATCCATCCAGTCTCTTTTAAAAATGTCAAGAAGAGGTGATGCTTAAACAATACTTGGAGGATTAGTAGTAGTTAAACTGGTTTGACTAGTGAAAAATGAATGTTTATGGAGGGAAAAAAAGAACAGCTTTCTGTTGGGAAGGATGGTGTAATATGGCTAGTTTAGGAAATGGAAAATTGAATAGGCTTGAGTAAAGCAAAATAAACACCAGATCTTTTTTTTTTTTTTTTCAAGTCAAGGCTCTTTGTGGTTTATGGTACAATACCCAATATTCTATTTAACTTTTCTTTTTAAGATTTTATTTATTTATTTGACACAGAGAGAGATCACAAGTAGGCAGAGAGGCAGGCAGAGAGAGAGGAGGAAACAGGCTCCCTGCTGAGCAGAGAGCCCAATGCGGCCCGATCTGAGGCTCCAATCCCAGGACCCCAAGACCATGACCTGAGCCGAAGGCAGAGGCTTTAACCCACTGAGCCACTCAGGCACCCTCTATTTAGCTTTTCATATTTATAGCAAAAAAGTTCCCAGCTCCAGTCACTCATCTTAAACAAGTGTACACCACTGAGATAATAAAGAATTAGAAGAGGTAAATGCATATCAAACTGCACTCCTAGAAAGAAAGTTAAACAAGAAAAAAACTAACTCATTGAGAGTTAATTTCTGTAGTATATAAGAGTTCCTACAAAACAATGGGGGGTGGGGGAAGCCTATAATAAGGAATGGGCAAAGGCCAGGAAATGGTAATACAGGTGAAGGATAATTCAAATTACTGGGGTCTAAGTTTTTTTTTAAGATTTTATTTTTATTTACTTTTGAGAGACAGAGAGCATGAGCTGTGGTTGAGGAGAGCAGAGAAAGAGAGAGAGAGAGGAAAAGAATTTCAAGCCCACCCTGTTGAGCACAGCCCCAACAGGGGCCTCAACCTCCAGATAGTAAGAGCACAATCTGAGCCCAAATCAAGAGTTAGATGCATAACAAACTGAGCCACCCAGGAATCCCTCAAAGTACTCTTAAATAAATAAAAGATGGCTACTAAATATGGACATTCCTCCCCAATCAACAGGTAAATTCTTTATCTCCTCCCCTTGAATCTGAACAAGTTCTGTGACAGCTCAGACAGATCTAATATGGCAGACATGACACTTTGCTGATTTCCAGGCCCTAAGAGTCTGGCAGCTTCCACCTCTTATCTTTTAGAAAATTAGTCATGGAACCCAGACGTGGAGCTGTGAAAAGCCCAAGCCATTTGGAAAGGCCATTTGTAGGTGTTCCTTCCATTCCACTGAAGAAGCTGAACCCTAAGCCAATAGCCAGCATCAACTGCCAGCCATGTAAGTAAGCCTTTTGGCCATCCAGTCAAGTCTTTAAATGACTCCAATCTTAGATGCTACCTGACCTCAACCACATTACTGAATTTAGAAGAAGGCAACCTGAGCTCAGCCAACCCAGAGAGCCATGAAAGACAGTAAGAAGCTACTGTTTGAAGTCAAAGTTTCCAAGTATGTTTTTATGAGGTAATAATAAAAAACAGAGGTTAAAAGAAGTTATTCAACAGAGGGAAGATAATATCAGACAGAAACATGAATTTATACAAAAAAATTTAGAGTGCCAGAAATGGATTAAAAATAAAGTTGAAATAAAACTCATTCTTCTATTTCTTATTTTAAAACATAACACATGGAAGCAAAAATGACAGCAATGCATTATATATTTATAGTACAAGCTACAGTAAAATTATTCCCATAATAGAACATGAATGGGAGGGAAGATTCTACAAAAAAAACCATCAGATATAAAAATGAATTTAACAAGATTAATATGCAAAAGCCAATACTATTTTCATACCCTAGTAGTCAGCATGTAGAATATGAAATTTACAAAAAATACCACTTATAATAGTATTAAAAATATGAAATGCTTATAAATTTGACAAAAGATGTTCAAAAGACCCCTATGCTAGAAAATACAAAAAAAAATGTAAAAATAAGCTGTGTTCATGAACCAGAAGACTCAGTATTTTTAAGATGTTAATTCTTCTTAAATTAATCTTGAGACTCAAAATTCCAGAATTTTTTGTAGAAATTGACAAGCTCATTTAAAATTTATATGGAAATGCAAAAGATCTAGACAGCTGAGACAAATCTGAAAGAAACTAAAAAACTATACTTTCACTATCTTATATCAAGACTTATCATAAAGCTACAGCAGTCTGTAATATGTGATGCTGACAAAAAGATGGACAAATAGGAGACCTATGTAGTATGGTGAATGTAGTTAACAATACTGTATTGTATAACTGAAAGTTGCTAAGAAAATAAATCTTAAATGTTCTTGCGATAACAACAAATGGTAATTATGTGAAATGAAGAATATTTTGACCTAATTCATTGTGGTAAGCATTTTGCAACATATAAATGCATCAAATCATCACACTGTACATCTTAAACTTAATTACATGTCAACTATATCTCAATAAAGTTGGGGAAAAAAACACACATAGATCAATGAAGGATAACAGAGTTTAGAAATCACACATGTATACTGATTTTCAATACTCTCACAATTCAGTGAACCCAAACAACCCAAAATTAAACAACCCAAACAAGGCAAGCAACCCAAATATTCAAAAATATGTAAACTAGGGGTGCCTGGGTGGCTCAGTTGGTTAAGCGACTGCCTTCGGCTCAGGTCATGATCCCGGAGACCCGGGATCGAGCCCCACATCGGGCTCCCTGCTCGGCGGGAAGCCTGCTTCTCCCTCTCTCACTCCCCCTGCTTGTGTTCCTTCTCTGGCTGTGTTTCTCTCTGTCAAATAAATAAAATATTTTTAAAAAAATGTAAAATAGTGGTGCCTGGGTGGCTCAGTCATTAAGCATCTGCCTTCAGCTCAGGTCATGATCCCAGGGTCCTGGGATCAAGCCCCACATTGGGCTCCCTGCTCAGCACAGAAGCCTGCTTCTCCCTCTCCTACTCCCTCTGCTTGTATTCCCTCTCTCACTGTACCTCTCTCTGTCAAATAAATAAATAAAATCTTTTAAAAATATGCAAAATATTTGAACAGATATTTCACAAAAAAAAGAAAAATACAAATGAAAAGCTCCTAAGATGCAAATTTAAAATATAATTAGATACTAACATTCACATACTAAAAAGGCTAAAAATTAGTAAGCTACAAAGCAACTAGAACTAGCACATACTCCTGGTGGGAATATAAGATAGCACAACCACTTTGAAAAACATTTCTGATAAGCTAAACAAACTCCTCATAAAACAGATCAATTCCGGGGTGCCTGGGTGGCTCAGTTGGTTAAGCGACTGCTTTCGGCTCGGGTCATAATCCCGGAAGCCCGGGATCAAGCCCCACGTTGGGCTCCCTGCTCGGCGGGAGGCCCGCTTCTCCCTCTCTCACTCCCCCTGCTTGTGTTCCCTCTCTCGCTGTGTTTCTCTCTGTCAAATAAATGAATAAAATCTTTAAAAAAATAAAAAATAAAACACATCAATTCCATTCCCATGTATTGGGTGTATGTCCACACACAAACTTGAACACAACCATCCAGAGCAGCGTTATTCATAATACCCAATGTGTATATTACATTTACATGGCATTCTACAATAGTCAAAACTAATTACAGTTAAAGAAAGCAGATCAGTGGATGCCTGGAGCAGAAGGGAGCATTAGGGGTTAGTGGAAGCATGGATGATGAATGACTGCAAAGGGATATAAGGGCACTTTGGGGGAAGATAAATATATTCTATATTTTCATTGTGGGGTTGGTTATGTAAGGTATGTATTTGTCAAAACTGATTGAAAAAATGGGTTTGTTTCACTGTAAATTATACCTTAATAAAGCTGGCTTAAAAAAGTACATAGTAAAAAATGTCCAGCATTATATGACACCTCTGAATGGGGTTCTGGTAGGTTTTGCATTATAACTGAAGCAAGAGACAAAATTTTTAAGTTCAGGAGTAAATTTAATTATATGATTTGGTTTTCCTCTATAAAATTTGTAATGTTAATATACTACATTTTTTAAGATTTTATTTATTTATTTGACAGAGAGGAACACAGCTTGAGAGGGAACACCAACCCCGTGTAGGGCTCCCTGCTCATCAGGGAGACCGCTTCTCCCTATCCCTTTACCCCACCCCCACTTGTGTGCATGCTCTCTCTCCCTCTCTCTCTCTCTGCTTCTCCCTCTGCCCCTCCCCCCATTCATGCTCGCTCACTCTCTCTAATAAATAACTATCTTTAAAAAAAAAAAGGATATGAGTTCTTATCCATTAAACAGGACAAAATGTGGGGTGCCTGGGTGGCTCAGTCATTAAGCATCTGCGTTTGGCTCAGGTCATGATCCCAGGGTCCTGGGACAGAGGCCCTCATCAGGATGCCTGCTTCTCCCTCTCACTCCCCCTGCTTGTGTTCCCTCTCTCTTTGTGTTTCTCTGTCAAATAAATAAATAAATAAAATCTTTTAAAAAATAAGTAAACAAGACAAAATGCTGAAATCTGACAAGGCAAGGATATAAAAAAATCAGACCTCTCTGCATTGCTCACACAAAAATACTTTGGAGAGTAATGTAGCAGTAAACAGTAACACTGAAGATAAGATTATCTATTAACATCATACTTCTACTTCAGTTTTATAATGCAGAGAACTTCTCAAACATGTATAAAATATAACATATGGATGGATGTGCATTGTAGCACTTATTATAAAATAGAAACAAGTGCCAAGCCCACCAAGAGAAAATGGAAAAAAAATATATGGTATATTAATATAAAGAGGTTTTTTGTATCAGCACATATAGAACAGTTTTATTCAAAACTTTTATTTAAAAGTTACTTAACATTCTATTTATTATGAATATATTAATGCTTGTGCATGCATAATCTATTTCTGGAAGGATCTAGGTGAGAAACTGGTAGAATGGTTAGTTCTTTTTTTTTCTTTTTTTTAAGATTGTATTTATTCAACAGCAAGAAACACAGCTAGAAAGGGAACACAAGCAGGGGGAGTGAGAAAGGGAGAAGCAGGCTTCCCATGGAGCAGGGAGCCCGATGCGGGGCTCAATCCCGGGTCTCCGGGATCATGACCTGAGCCGAAGGCAGTCGCTTAACCAACTGAGCCACCCAGGTGCCCCTACAATGGTTAGTTCTTAACAGAGAAAAGTTGACTAGGAGATAGAGATTACAGGGAAATTTTTCACTAAATGCCACTTTATATGTCTTCAATTTTAAACTTTGATTGTTTTACTTAGTCAAAAAATTATATTAGAAATTTTAAAATATAAACCTAAATACAGAAAGAATGACAAAAACACATATGGGTATATTATTTATATAAAATTATAAAAGAGCTAAAATAATTCTATTTTTGTAGCAAAAGTATTAATATATTCATGGAAACAATAACGAATTGAGAATAATTTGGAGGAAGGTAAGGAGGAAGGTGAAAAGAAAACAGGATGGTAGAGGGGCACGGTCCACAAGCACAGCCAGGAAAATTGTTACATATATGGAGCAAGTACTTACTACATGCCAGACACAGTGCTAAGATTTTGGAAGCATTGGCTCACTGCTGCCTCCTCCTCACACTTACCTGAGAGAAAGGCAGCTATTAGCCCCATTTTCAGGTGAGGAAACTGAGGCTTTGAGAAGCAAGAAAAACCATTCATGTAAGGTCACAGGGCTGGGAAATGACAGGGCTGGGGCTCAAGCTCACCTTCCTATCAAAACCTTGGCATGTGGCTATGTGCCCCTCAGGCCAGCTATACCCTCTCTGGGCCCATCTCTGGGCCCAAACTTACTGCACATATTTAATGCAACACTTGGGAATTGCAGGAAATAGGATTCCATTGCACAGTAAACACTATTCTCATATACATAAGTAGGGGGTGGGAGGAAAATAGGTTAGTGGAGGGATAAATATATGTTAGGTTTCTTCTTTAACATTTGAGGGGGAGAGGGGAAGGAAGAGAGAGAATCTTATCTCACAACACTGAGATCATGACCTGAGCTGAAATCAAATGTTGCATGCTTAACAGACTGGGCCACCCAGGTACCCCTCTAACATTTTCTAAAACAAATATAGCAAAATGTTTAGATTTGAAAATGCTGGGCAACAGGTATAACTTCTTTTAATATATTCTTGAACTATATCATAACTTTTTAAAAAGTATATAAAGTACCTAGCATAGTGCTTAGCACAGCATCATCTAACAAATGTTACTTTCCAGTCTGCAATGCTTCATTTTATTATAATTTCTAGGACTTACTCTGTTAACTCCACTTTGTAAGCACTGAGTGTTGCATGGATATTCATTTTGAAAGTTGAAAGGGAATACTGCTCCTGTTAGAAGAGAAAAAAAGAAAACTACTTTAAATACCATTGCTTCAATAAATGATATACAACCACCCAAAAACCTTAAATATCCAGGATATTCTAGGCACTGTTTTGAACTATTTTCTGATCATTCATTTACTTAACCAATATTTATTAGACACTATGAAATGTCAGCCACTGTGGTAGGGGACAGGTTGTAAGTGTGAAAGGAGTTCAGAGATTTTTAAAGACTTTTTTTTTTCTTAAAGATTTTATTTATTTATTTGACAAAGAGAAACACAGCCAGAGAGGGAACACAAGCAGGGGGAGTGAGAGAGGAAGAAGCAGGCTTCCCGCCGAACAAGGAGTCCGATGTGGGACTCGATCCCGGGTCTCCAGACTCGATCCCGGGTCTCCAGGATCACGACCTGAACCGAAGGCAGTTGCTTAACCAACTGAGCCACCCAGGCGCCCATGGAGTTCAGAGATTTTTAAAAGAGTTCATGATCTATTTTGAAAGACAAGTTCAGGGACGCCTGGGTGGTTCAGACATTTAGGTGTCTGCCTTTGGCTCAGGTCACGATCCCAGGTTCCAGGGATGGAGCCCCGCATCCCTGCTTGGCAGGGAGTCTACTTCTCCCTTTCTCTCTCCCCACTGTTCCCCCTGCTTGTACTCTCTCTCTGTCAAATAAATAAATAAAATCTTAAAAAAAAAAAAAAGACAAGCTCATAAACAATTACTATAATGAAAACAAGTAAGTTATCTGAGGAGTACAGAGAAGATACTAGGGGAGAGCAGAGTGGGCTTTGTGATATAGAGGAAAGCTTCACAAAAGGAAATAATTCTACGACGCTTGGGTGGCTCAGTTGCTTCAGTGTCCAACTCTTGATTTCAGCTCAGGTCATGATCTCATGGGTCAAGCTTGGTCTTTCTCTAACTCTCTCTCTCTCTAAAATAAATAAATAAATACATCTTTATTTTTAAAAAAGTAAAGAGTTCTATCTGGGTCTTTTTTTTAATTTTATTTATTAATTTGACAGAGGGAGAGAGCACATGCAGAGGGAGAAGCAGGCAGCGGGTGAGGAAGAAGCAGCCCACAGGGAGCCTGATGTAGGGCTCAATCCCAGGACCCCAGGACCATGACTTGAGCTGAAGGCAGATATTTAACCAACTGAGCCACCCAGACACCCCTCTATCTAGGTCTTAAAAGAGAATTCTTTGGGAATGTGAGCTAGCCAAGGAGTACAGAAGTATATTGAAAAAGGCGAAAATTAATTTCTGATTTACTAAGGTTTTCTACCTAATAAAACTACTCCTCTCTGATCTTAAAAGGATATAATTAAATGAGAGATGGGCCCACTACCTTTAACCCCTATAACAGACTTGGAAGGAAAGGATTAATGAAAAACTGAAACTGTACAGATAAGGGAGTGAAGGGTGCTGTGAAAAGGCTGGTCACAGAAAGGAGCTGCTGACAGTGGCTTCATACCCTTCCCTTTAGGAGAAAATCTGAGACGTGACCCAAAACTGCTTCTTCAGCACACTGGGAAATGGCATCAACACTGTTAAAGCTATTGTCCAGAAAATCCCTAATTTCCTTTGTCTGTCCTAAATCACAGCCATCTTCAAGGAAACACACCCGAAGTAGAGACAATCTTCCTTGTAAGAACCAAGGATGGAAGGACAAATAGAAGACTGAGGAATTAGTGTCATTTCCATCTTTTCTGCTTCATCTTTGCACCCAATAAAAGAGCTATTTTTTTGCCTTCTTCTAAGCACTCAGTTGAACACATGGATTAAAGAGTATTTTAATAGGATGATGACATACATTTATATATTAATAATTAGGAGATATATACATTAGCATTTAGGATATATACATACACATATACATATAAACCCAAGTTAAAATACAGAAGCCATTCTGGCAACAATGAAAAAAATAAAAGGGTAATAATCCAATTAAGGAAAAGGTATTCCAAAACTTTATCAAAATGCTAGTTTTATAGGCAAAATAAAAATCTTCAATTTTAGAAATTTTTGTTTAAATTTCCTGAAAAATAAGACTATATGTCCTAGCAAAGCCCTAATCTGTAACTTGTTGTTTTGCTTTTATTCATTTGATTATTCATTCATTTATATGCTGTTAGGAATTTTTTTTAAAGGCTAATTCTTGGGGTGCCTGGGTGGCTCAGTCATTAAGCATTGGCCTTCAGCTTAGGTCATGATCCCCAAGTCCTGGGATCGATTTCTGCATCGAGCTTTCTGCTCAGCGGGAAGCCTGCTTCTCCCTCTCTCACTCCCTCTGCTTGTGTTCCCTCTCTAGCTGTGTTTCTCTGTCAAATAAAGAAATAAAATATTTAAAAGAAAAAAACAAAGGCTAATTCTCTCTCCAGCATGACTGCCCTGCAGTGATCATAATCACAGGGCACAATTTATACTGAGAGTATCATTCTAAGAGGAAGCCAGTTAGCCATAAAAATGAGACATTAAAAAAAAGTACACAAAGTTGTTCTCAGGCAAGAGCTACTCTTCCTACGTTTGTTAGTCTGGTAGATTATAGACTCAGACGATTAAGAGTCTTTTTCTTCGATTTTTAAATTCTTCAAACAAACAAGATCATTAGTTTTAATTATCCTTACGCACCATAAACTATTACTTCATATATTATTTAGCTTTTCAAGTACTAATTAGCCATTAAACAATATTTAAAGATATGTACCTTAGATTACTCACCAGGGGGAGAAGTCAGATGACGAACAGGTCTTGCTGGTTGAAGCGGTTTACCAATCAATTTTTTGGTTTCCATTATCACAAAGACCTTGAGGTTCCATACTTTAGGAAGGAAAAATGTATCTTATCTTTTCAATAAGAGGATCAGGATGCTTTCTCTCTCTCTCTCTCTCTCTCTCTCACACACACACACACACACACACACACACACACACACACACCCCACAATATTCAGTTGAAGATAATCTCTTTTATAAGTTAAGGTAGAAACCTTAGACCCCTTTATACCATTGTTACAATGGAGCATTCCCTCTTTTGAAACATTTTCCTCTGAAACCTCCCTGACTTTTCTTTTGGATTGTTGCCTATATCTTTGAGTACTTCTTCTAACTTCCTTGGCTTATTCCTCTTCTCCAATTAAATTTAGGAATTCTTCCAAATTTGGCTTTGATCCTCTTCTCTAACCTCAATTATTCTGATGATTTCAACTATCTATATGATAAATATACCCTAATTTATACATTTAGCATCTACCTCTCTTTTAAATTCCATTTTTAAAAAATATTTCCAGGAGCGCCTGGGTGGCTCAGTTGGTTAAGCGACTGACTTCAGCTCAGGTCATGATCCTGGAGTCCAGGGACTGAGCCCTGCATCTGGCTCCCTGCACAGCAGGAAGCCTGCTTCTCCCTCTCTCACTCCTGCTGCTTGTGTTCCCTCTCTGGCTGTGTTTCTCTCTGTCAAATAAATAAATAAAATCTTTAAAAAATATATTTCCATTTACATCTTATCACAGATGCCTCAAATTCAAGATATCCAAAATCAAATTCATTACTTTGACTCCAAGATATTCCCCTACTGGTATTCCTTAAAGTCTTCAACTCCCTCAGGCCACCTTTGGTTAAATAAGATCTAAATAAAAGCCTCCATACCATAATTAGTCTCTAATTACTGTCCATTCTAACCTCCGAAATATTCCCCAAATCTATTTTCTTCTTTCCCACCACTACTTTCTTAGTTCCATAGCAGCTCTGAATTCATCTCCCTGATCACTCGGTCAGATTTAAATATTCCCTATATTCATGGGACACAGCGAATATGCCTACATCATGGCATTAGAGAATATTGTACTATACTATAATGACTGATTTGTCTTTTATACTTACAAAAGTGAGAAGCAGATTCTTTAATTGAGGAACAATATTTTCATTCACCCTCTTTCCCTGGCAACTAACACAGTACCTGCACTGGATCCAAAGTAGGTGTAACACAAGCATTTGCTGAACAAATGGGTGAATATAACCTCTGTCCCTCTAAACTATGATCCCTTCCACACACACCTGCCTAAAAACTTCAGTTCCTCATTACCTCCTGGATTATTCATAATAGAAACAGGTCCAACATCCAAGTGTCATGCAGAGTAAACTATTTACCTAAATTACATTATTTAAGATTCAGAACAACTCTACCCGTTAGGCACAAGTAAGAGTTAGAGTTCAAAAAAAAAAAAAAGAATGTTCAGGTCTCAGCTTGGCCTACATGGGTTCATATTATAGTTCTAGCACCTAGTTATTTAACTATGGGAAACAACAGCCTTTATCTCCTAGGTTTGATGTGAACACTAAATAAGATATATGTATAAAGCATTAGCACAATGTCTGGTACATATTAAGAGCTTATTAGCTTTACTTCTTTTTATAATCCTAATTTTACATATAAGGCTTGGCAAAAGTAGGTAAATTGCCCAAGGTCCTGAATCAAGAAAATGATGGGATATCCATACCCATGCTTCTGGCCAGTAAGAATCAAGAATCCTGACCAACCTTTTTCCATCTCACACCCAGGCAGAACTGAACAGGTTCTGTTTAAGTACCCTTACGTGCTCAAAAACCACCCCTGTGTCTATTCTCTTCCAATGTGGTACTTACTAGTACTTACTGCACTAGTTGCCATTACCTATCATCTGACCATTAAATTACAGTTCTCTCACACAGGTAAATCTCCAGTGTCTAGCACAATGCCTAGAACACAGTGGGTGTTTAACAGATTGTTGAATTCATAAATGTTATTTTGTTTCACCATATATTTATATATTCTGGAGTTCCTTCACTCTCCCTGCTGCTCTTTTCCCAAAATGCTATTCATCTTTGAAGACCAAGGTCAAGTTCCCATTACTTCCTTGGAAAAAATATCCTTGTGTCTCAATAGTAATGGAAAATAAAGTAGTTCATCTGAAGTTTTCTATTCCTAACAGATAGTTGACAGTAAAATAATAATGAAAATAATGATTTTGATGAATTTCACCAATGAAAATTATATTTTTATCTTTCTTCTTCCACTAGACCCTACTCTATTTTATTCATTAATTATTCTAAGATGTATCACAGTAAACCTATTACACAGCTGTTTGAATATGTTGAGTTAATTGAGGCTAAAAAAAGCTAGATTTTATTTATCTTTGTGTCCTAGACCCGCAACATACTTAGTTTTACTAAATAAATCTATAAATTTAAATACCTCTTAAATATAACTAAACCTTCTGATAACCTGAATAGGACACAGCTTTCCAAATTATGGTGCCTATGAAGACAAAGCCTAAAGTAAAAGTCCCTATGACTCTGCATCTGCTCATCCAGAAGCAACTGTAACCATATGATTTTAAGCAAATCATTACCCTAAATGACTGTTTCCCTAAGTAAAGAATAGGGTTAATAATGCCCTTCTATCTCCAAAGACATGCTTTCATCTATTTTAAAAATGCCTCTGGACATAATTCAAATGTTAAAATCATAAACTTATACACAACCTCTCAAAGTTAGCACTGATGACTAAACCAAAGATAGTTCCTTTTCCTAAAGTTTGGAGATAAGCCAGCCAGTATTCTAAATTAATACCTATCGAGCTTTTGTAATGTGTCTCTCAACTGGTATTTCAACATGGCTATTAACAACCCTCTAAACAAAACTAATGCTGCTTATACTTGTTGGCAATACAACTTTGATATAATAAGAAACAAAAAAGTTATAAGCATATGTAGCAAAAAAATACTTCAAATATTGAATATTTTCTATTTGGAAGGAAAAATAAGAACCAAAAGCAATCTAATCTTGTGTTAATGTTTATCCCAGAAATTATAATTAGAACCCTAATACTAGTATATAGTAAGTTTCCATCCTGTTTCTCATATGAAACTAACAAATCAGAATACAATAGAGTACTCTGGCACACTTTCTTGTTTTCCATTGCTCAGCTGAAATTGAGTTGATAGGTTTTAAAGTCCTGTCCAGTTGCTGAGCAATGCAAATCCACAGTATTCAAACTAGGGATTTTCAAGAGTTGGGGAGTTACAGAACTATTATATGGTTTTGCAACACAAGTACATAAACAAAAAATAAAAGATTTTTCAGTATCACCCACACTTTCAATTTATAGTAGGAAAACTAAGGGCTCCAGATATATAAATTCATATCAGTTAAAGAAATGAGAAAAGGTAATGCCATATAGTATTCTATTTAATATTTTTTAAAGTAAACTATGCCTGCAGAGAGACACCAATATTACAGGGAATAAGTTTGGGATACACAGTATACAAGAGCATTATGTTACAGTGTTATTAATGGAAAAGGCAAGTATTTACAGTAAGTAATAATCACTGTAAAACTGATCCACAGGATCATAATCTATGAAGACAGGACTCCACAAACCAAAGCCTAATTCTCAGTTTAGGTTAAAAATAAAAAAGACTTAACTGAACTACAAAATCATTATATAAAATAATTTTAATCTTAAACTCTAATACCTGCCTCACTCACCTAGTGTACAGCTCCAAAGTTTCCCCTGAAGCTACTAGTACTACCTAGGGTAGGCATTTATGGTATCAACTGCTACCAAGGACAACACTTGCAAAAGAAAAAGAATCCTACTTATGACAATGGTTAACAAGTAGTGGGCCAATCATGGAGTTGTCTTTTAAAATATGAATATACAGCCTTGTAGTATAACTATCTTTTAAAGAACATTTTGATCCAATGTCTCAAAACTTTCATCCTATTAATATATGCTGAGAAACATCTACTGAATCAAGTTTTTTCCCAAGTTTACATAATTTAACAATCATCTTAAAAGGCCAAATGCTATGAATAGAATATTAGTCCACATGTCAGGAAGCTTTAGTTGTTATTCTACATCTAGTAATACTTAATTATATCCTAGGTTCTTTTTCTGTTTAAAAAAAATCAAACTAAATATGAATCCTAAAGACCAACCAATTCTGAAATCATAAATTAACCTGGAATTTTCTAAAACACAGTACAATGGGATAAGCACAGATGCTGACAAACTGAGACATATCGTACTACACAACATATACTATTCTTCTTTAATTCAAACTCTATTTTTTGAGGTCCTATTACATGCTAAATTCTTTACAGATATTTCACTTGATTCTGAGCCATACATATAAAATCGTTATTAGTAACCTTCTAGATGTGAAACCTAATACTCAGAAAAATGAGATTCTCAAGTTCACATAGTATGTATTTGGTAAAAACGAGGACTGAACTATAAAGGTCATGCCCTTGTCTCTAATCTTGCATGTTCGGTAAGTAAAAGAAAGATATCTGACTCTCTACTATCCCATGTAGACATTGCTTATTAGGTTTTTTTAAAACGAATTATCAAAAGGGACATTTATATATAAAGACTTGCTGAATAAATTGGTATGTACTAATAATTTCCATTTCTTCAATTTATCATTTTTCTTAGAATACTAAATAAATTATAAGTGCCTTATCATGGGTCATAACATAAGAAACATACATACCAAGCACTATATTTAGAAGCCAGATACTACACTTAAAATTTCCAACTTAAATTCTACATTTCTTTAGAAAGTGCTGATGGTTTTGCTGCAATTAAGAAATGAGATCAGGGATGCCTGGGTAGCTCAGTTGGTTAAGTGTCTTACTCTTGATTTTGTCTCAGGTCAGGATATCAGTGTCCTGGGATTAGCCCTGCGTCAGGCTCCGCACTCAGTGGAGAATCTGCTGGAGATACTCTTTTTCCCCCCTCTCCGCCCCTCCCCCACACAGGCATGCACTTTCTCTTTCAAATAAATAAATGTTAAAAAATAAAAGATCATATAGATGAATGATATATACACACATATCTATAAATATATATATGCATACTCACACACACACATATAGGTACATCAGAATATTAAGCCATAAAAAAAGAATGGAATCCTGCCACTTGCAACAACATGGATGGATCTATAGTATAATGCTAAGCAAAATAAACCAGTCAGAGAAAGACAAATTTCACTAATTTGTGGAATTCAAGAAACAAAGGAACAAAGGAGCGGGGGTGGGGGGGAGTCTCTTACTATAGCGAACAAACAGGTGGATACCAGCAGGGAGGTGAATGAAGGGGATGAAATAGGTGAAAGGGATTAAGAGCATATTTATCTTGATGAGCAATAAGTACTATATGGAATTGCTAAATCACTATATGATACACCTGAAACTAATATAACACTGCACGTTAACTATGCTGGAATTAAAATAAAAAGAAAGACCATATAAAATTAAATAATCTGAGAAGGGATAAGACCATGTTTTCATCTGCCTCATGTATATTTCCCATATCATAATCAGATAGGATTTAATCTCAATTTTCAACTTCAAAATAGTATACAAAGTTAAGATTCCTTGCAACCACATGCTGCTTGAAAGTAAACAGCACAAACTGATAAAACTGATAGATGAAAAGTAAAATAAAGGAAATATAGGGGAGTAAGAGATAAACCAATTATGACTTAGGTGATAAAAGGTATTTTATCCTCCACATTATCAGGCTGCCACATTCAGGAAAAATTAAAACTAAACAATCAAAAAGTTTTAAGAGGAGAGAGTGTTCCATAATATTTTCCATCTCATGCCTTCTCTTTACAGCTGATCAAAAAAAAATTTGTTTTTCTGTGTGAGGTATTTTTCAATAGAAATAAAATTTAACACTAAGTAGGATAAAACCATCCAGATAATCAGTGCTTGTGGATATGTAACTGATATAACTATCCTTTTCTGTAACTTTGCCTAAATTATCAGCAAGTAAAAGCTTTTGAATCATTATGTTGTAAACCTGAAACTGTTGTATGTCAATTACATCTGTTTTTTAATGCCATATCTTTACATGCAAATTATGTGGTCTATCTTCCTATACTTTCATGAACCATTTGATTTTTCTCTGTGAATTAACTATATATGGTTTCTTGGCACTTTTTTCCCTGCTGGGTTTTCTTTTCTATTGACTATATTTTCATCTAATTAATTATTAATTTGCTGTTAGCTTTTTAAAATAAGAACAACTACAATAATGTCAAAGAAAAAAATTTGCCCAAAATTAGTAGTGACAGTGACAGGGTATAGGGGACAAAACGTCTTCAAACCATCCCGCCACCAAGGACTAGGTCCTGGGACGGGGCAGGGGAGGGCGCTCTGTATTTAAGTTTTTTCTGGCGTTTATGCTTTTTCTTTTACTATGCCCTCAGCAGTGTAACTCTCCTCCGGCCACTTGCCCCTCGCCGGCTGTTCCCACACCCGTCACCAGCCTTTCCTCTCGACGTGCTCGCCTCCTCAAACTCTACGACCCACCCCCGGGCCCCTACAGGGGCGCTGCTTGATTTGTCCCGCCCGACCCCAGGCCCCACTCCCTCACAACTTTCCCGTGTCCAACCTCAGAGACGGCGCCCACCGCCTCCTCACGCCCGGCCCCGACTTCTAACCCCCTCACCCCAGGTCGGCTCATCCTCCCCAGCCACCTACCGCCTCAAGATCGGGGAGGATTTCGGGGCAGCAGCGTCGCCGCGCTCAGCCCAAACGCGGCGACCCAGCGCCCCGCTGCCCGTCGGGGAACGGCTCTCGCCGCGCGTCCGCTCGAGGCCGAGGGCGCTGGGGGCGGGGCCGACGGCGGCTCCGAGGGGCGCAGGGCGTGCGCGGGGCGGGGCCTCGGGTGGCTGTCCTCGAGCGCGGTCGCGGCCCGGCGGGACCAGAACCGTTAAGCCGGTCGCGCGCGCGCTTCCCAGGGCGTACTGGGCGCGCGGGACCGGCGCGGGGCTTCTGACAGCCACGCGGCGTGCGGAGGAGACCGGGGGTGGCCTCTCCGAGGTGCTGGCAGGCTTGTCCCGTGCTGGGCGCGCCCGCATGAACAGCCTTCAGGACCCCAGTCGGCGGCCCTGCTTGCCCGGGACGGGGAGGGCGAGCGGCGGGCTCCAGGCAGCGACTGTGAGCGAGGCCGCCTCTGTGAGCAAGGCTGTCCGCGTGCTGACGACTGAGTGCCTCCCGCGTCAGAGCCACCCGCCGGCCCCGACGGCGCGGGCGGCTATCCCCACCGCGGAGGGGCCGGGTCGGTGCTGGGATTCTGGCTGTCAAAAACGGTTCCCAGGCACAGTACTTTATCTCAGACTGCGGTCCCCAAAGACCAAGATTAGTTGAAGCAACTCCATCCCAATCCTTTATCTTCAGTCTTCACCTTTTTTCTTTCATTCACGTTATCTCTGTTCTCGGAGTGTCCCGTGTGGGTGCCCGCAGTAGGCTGCGGGGGACATGGGCGTGCTACAGGGGAGAAGAGAATGGTCCAGCGGGCTGGGAGCCTGAGCTAGCGAACAGTTCTGTAGGCGGCTCTAAGGACTGTGAGAGAGGAACAGATTTAAGTTGGGAGCACAGGACAAGGGATGCCTAACTAGACCCTTTGGCCTACGATGTCAGAGTGCTTTTTAGAGCAGCACCAGGCTGGTGTGTTGCATTTGGGTGGGGGGAAGAAAGCAGGAAAGGAGGAAGTGCAAAAGGAAACGATAATTCATCTAGTGTGGAGTAGCTGGAGGTGGGGAACTGATAGTGGATGAAACAGAAGTGGGCGTGAATTAGGTCCTAAATTTTTCATAGTTTGTCTTTTTGAATATTTGAAAGATTATTCTGACAGTATGGTAAGTAAATTTTGAGGGCGGGGAGGTAGAGCAAGATGAAACTGGCTACAGGGCGGCTTCCTTGGAAGCATTTGCAATAACGCCAGTCCGAAATTGTCATACAAGGAGTGAAGAGCGGAGAGATGTTGCTGAAGTGAAATCAAGAGTTTAGTGACAGATTGGATGGAGGGGGTGACTGAGAAGAGAATTTAAGTAACTCTTGAGTTTCTGACTTGGTCAATCAAATGAATAGGTGGTAGTATAAGGTAGGGAATTCAAAAGGCAGAACAGGTTTGGGGAGGGAAATGATGAATTCAGAGTGGGACTCATATCAGCTATTTTACAAATTCAGAAAATATATACCCATACATATATAGGCCTATACACATATATACATGTGTCATAGGCATATAATGGACAAAATGGAACATTAGGCAAGGGATGGTGATTGAGAAAATTTGTGCATTCTGGAAAGAAGTAGTTAGAGAACTCAAAAGACAACCTCCAAAGGATGCTGTTTAAAGGCAAAGAAAGCTTGTCTAGAATGAGATAACTAAAGAACGAATGACTCTCTAAAAAGAGATCATCTAAGTACACCTTAAAACTCATGCATAATAGGAAAAAAGTGTCTAGGCAAGCAGAAGAGATCTTAATGCCCTGGAACAAGAAAAACAAAGTTTGGCAAAATTCAGAAACTGACATGAGGTCAGTATGGCTAGGCAAGAGAAAGCAAGAAGAGAATATAAAAGATGAGTTTGGAGAAATGGGAAAAGCCAAAATCATACAAGGTTTTGTAGGCTCCAGTAGGGAGACTGAATTTTACTACAAGAGCAATGGGATAGTGGGGCAGTAACATAATAGGATTTACCATTTTAAAAAGTGTGGTTTCAGACTTACTTTCATGTATAGTTAAGTTATTGCTATTTAGATGTAGAAATGGCTTCCAGGAACATTCCTACCCCCAGAGACAATTCACCTGGCATGTCCTATGGCAGAACCAGAAGTTTGCAGACAAGATGTAGAAAATTGTAAGTGTAGGTTTCAGTTCTTATCAATCTAGTCAAAATAGTTTTCTTCTTCAAGCAAATATTTAACAATATAACATATACAATTATACCTACATTATACAATAAAATTATTTTGTATTGGGGCCCCTGGGTGGCTCAGTTGGTTAAGCGACTGCCTTTGACTCAGGTCGTGATCCTGGAGACCCAGGGATTGAGTCCCATATCGGGTTTCCTGCTCAGCAGGAAGCCTGCTTCTCCCTCTCTCACTCCCCCTGCTTGTGTTCCCTCTCTGGCTGTGTTTCTCTCTGTCAAATAAATAAAATCTTTTTAAAAAATTATTTTGTATGTTACTATATGAACTCAACAAATTATTTTGAAAAAAAGTTAATTTGAAGAAAGACATTTTTAAACCAAACTAAAATCAGTAACCCATTGAGAGGAAGAGGTAAATTTTAAATTGAGGTAATAGACTTCAAAATTTTTTAGTAATCAGTTGAAGAATGAATCATACAAATACATTGAAACTTTGGAAAATTTCTTTTTAACTTGGCAAGAGATACTAGCATCGGCAAAGATAATCTAGAGCTCAGAATACACTTCAACAACAACAGCTTGACACGTTAGCCAGTACTTTCAAGAATATTTAAAGTTAAGTACACTGATCAAAAAAAGCTTAAAAAGCTCGAAAATCATCAAGCTCACATAAGAAACTCAACACTCTTCCCCAAACTTAGCAGTATTAAAAACTGAATGTTATGACGAAACAAGTTATGATTGAAGTTAACTTTTCCAAATTTTCATTTATAAAAAATAAATTTTGATTAGCTATGCTGGAGAAAATACCAAACTATTTACTCTCACCAAAGAAATGCATTATAAAATTGTCAGACAAAGACACTTGAAATACATGAAAGTAAAAATACAGGAAAAAATGAGGATGGTTCAGGCAGTAAATTAAAACACTTCTATGGATTTTTTTAATGGTACTTGTCAGCTTTTTAAAATTTGTAACGATGCCATTGTATTCCTTCTCTCATTCTAAGTAAATATTTACTTTGGTTTAAAGAAAGATTTGGAGAATGGATTGAGGAAGAGGAAGAGTGGAAATAGGAATCCCAACTAGAAGGACAATTCACAGTTAAATGAGTCTTTTATTAACTGTAAGTAGAGTTTTTGTTACCATTTTCCTATCTTATTTGACCTTCACAGTACCTTCCTTCTAGTTAATAAAACCCTATATGAGCAAGAGTAACACACACAAACTGGTTACTTGCTCTTGTGAAATGTACTGTCTAGTGAGGGTGCAGATTCACAGTTTCAATTCAATAAGCTCATTGTTTGGATAAAGGCACTCCCAGGGCTTGTGTGTGCCTGGGTGGCGCTACTGAAAGCCTGAGGAGTTGGGAAAAGCTGGAGGCAGCATTACCTAGTGTTCACCAAATAATAGCCTCCTGCCAATAGTCTGCCTCTTATTCACTTATTCCACATTTACAAAGCATTTTTTGGAGGATACGCACAGAGACACACATACACATATAATCATTAAAGTAATTCATTAAAAAACCGTCATAGAGACTTGGTTCTATTCAGCTCAGCTCAAGAAAAAAAAGTTTTGAAGACCTATGCCTCTTAGGTGACAGGCACTGCTCTTCTCCTGCTCATGCTCTCTCTCTCTAAAATAAATCATTATTTTTAAAGTACCTACAAACTGGGCGCCTGGGGTGGCTCAGCTGGTTAAGCGACTGCCTTCGGCTCAGGTCATGATCCAGGAGTCCCGGGATTGAGTCCCACATTGGGCTCCCTGTTGGGCGGGAAGCCTGCTTCTCCCTCTCTCATTCCCTCTGCTCGTGGTCCCTCTCTACTGTGTTTCTCTCTGTCAAATAAATAATAAATAAATTTTTAAAAAAAATTTAAAAATACAATAAAGTACCTATAAACTAATAAATAGAGGATAGATATGCAGTAGTTAGAAGTATACACTTGGAACAGAAGTAGTGCAAGGAAAGAAACAATTCTCTTGGGGGTGACAGAAAGAAGAGGGATCATGGAGGTGTTCCTAGAGAAGCTAACACCTGGGCAGAATTTTCAAGGATAAAAAGGAGTTTACCAACTTAGGGATATTCCTTGCAGGAAGAAGGACATGTCCAAAGGCATACAGAAATGAAACAACAGTGATTAAAAAAAAAAACACTAGTAATTCAGTACTGCAGAAACACAAAATATGAGGCCCTTCTTGAGTAAGTTGTTCAGTATTAGGCTACAAAAAGATGAGTCTTTTGTCTCCTAAGGGTACAGAGAGACACTGAAGGACTTTTAGATATGAAAAAATGGTGTGTACACCTGGAAAGGAATCACCTAAGTAACTGGTGAGATTGGATTGAGGAGAGGGACAAGAACAGCAGCAGAGGGATCGATTCAGACTTTTATGGTAACCAAGGCAGTGTGGATGAGAACAAGTAAGGTAGGTCTAGACATGAAGAAAGAGAAGTGCATGAACTTGAGAGAATAAAGGAGACCTGATGGACTATAAAAGGGTGTGAGAATGGGATGTGAAAATGGTGATGCAGGTTATTGATGTGAGCAGCCAGACGGATAGAACCAATGAAAAGATATTGTGAGTTCTGTGAGGAATGAGGAACTAGGATGGATCTAGACTGCAGGTGGAGAGAAGGGACAAAGGTAGGAAAAGGTGAAATAAATCATGAGAGGTCAACTATGTAAAGTATGATAAAAGGCTTTAGGATTTTGAAATTTTCAAGTAGTATCTTTGGGAAATTTGCAGAAACTGCTGGAGACAGGTAAGCAATGCTGAGGATCAGCGGAAGGTGAAAATTAAAAATCTGGGGCACCTGGGTATCTTGGTTGGTTAAGCATCTACCTTCCGCTCGGTCATGATCTCAGGGTCCCAGGATCCAAAGCCCTGTCAGGCTCCCTGCACAGTGGGGAGTGCGTTTCTGTCTCCCTCTGCCCCTCGCCACTACTCAAGCTCTCTTTCTCTCTCACTCTCTCTCTCAAACACATAAAATCTTTTTTAAAAAATTAAAAATCTGTAGTGGTATTAATCTGTGTGGTTGTAAGATTCATTGGAAATACAGGAGATGATAGACTAAAAGATAATTAGAAACTGGAGTGCTGAAGGTGATACTCATGAATAGTGTACAAAGAGAGTGAGGGTTGTGTAAGGATAGAGGAGGTATAGGTCCAGAGAGTGGATATCTGAGCATTAGAGTTCAGAGATGGAGTGCTTCTAAGTGTGAGCAACCACCATACCGCTAGAGATGAAGAACCGAAGTGGAATGGAAGGTCATTAGCCTGGAAGGAATCAGAATTGAGTCCAGATCAGAGTATTAGTCCATTCACACTGACATTTACATCAATGACATATGGGAAGAAGGAAAACCAGGTACTAAAGTCTGCATTGATTATGGGGGAGTGATAGGAGATTTGCAGATGGCAGATGGTAGGTAGAGAGCAACTTTTAAAAGGAGTAAGACAAGGAGGTTTTTCAAAAAGCCAGGAAAAAATAAAGCATTGTGTAAGCTAAGGCATTCCCTACAAATAGCCTAAACTTAGTCTTGCTAAACACTTAAAAACTAATGAAAATGTAACACATTGTCTCCATAATTATCTAAATATCCAATATCTTCAGCCAAAGGTATATGTGATGTAGAAATATCAGACACTGCACAAGGTTTTTCAGAAAAATTGATTTGAATACTGGGAACTTTCAGTAGCTCTACAACCAACCATTAGTACCTGTACATATGCATAAGCCACTCTGGGTAAATTTACAAATTTGTTGAGAAGAATGTGTGTGATCACTTCCTATTTAGCAAGCTACCTTAGATGAGCTTAGTTACACTGGCAAAACTGAAAAAGACTACTTGTGTGGTAGATCAGAGTCTCATCTGTCAAATCGCAAACCATACTCACTTTTTAGACCTGCAGTCTTATCTGATACCTGTCTGTGGTTCGGTCCCAAAAGAATATAGGCTTTTTATTTTTCTGTTTTTCACATGATATTCCAACCCAAGTCAATGTATATTTATCTAACTATAAAGAATGTTGGTATTTCATTTGTAACTGAGCGTGTAAAATGTTTTTTAAAATGAAAAACTTTTTTTTTTTAAGATTTTACTTATTTGACAGAGAGAAACACAGCCAGAGAGGGAACACAAGCAAGGCGAGCGAGAGAGGGAGAAGCAGGCTCCCCGCCAAGCAGGGAGCCCCATGTGGGACTCGATCCCCGGTCTCCGGGATCATGACCTGAGCCGAAGGCAGTCACTTAACCAACTGAGCCACCCAGGTGCCCCTGAAAAACCTTTTTAGATCCTTTTTAGCACTTTGCTATTTACCAATCATTTTAATATTGCTATCACAAGAAAAATAATTTACATTAAAATTTACTGTATGTCAACTTCCTATTTAATATGCAATATTCCTAGCCACTCTTATGATTTTATATTAACTATAAAAAAGAAAATAAATACATGTAATAATATTTTGTTACATAAAATGCTCTAAGATAAAGCTGGATATAATATCAAAAAGTAGTAGTCTATTCTTTGTGAAATGAATACTGAGGGCAAACATTTTTCAGTTTTCTTTCCACAAATGAGTTATAGACAATGAACAGCAGGGGGCACAAAATTCAAAAGCTTTTCTATACAAAGCAAAGCACACTAAAACCTCATGCTGTAGTGGAAAGCACATAAATTTTGAAGGCAGACTGATTCCAGACTGTGGCTCTGTCACATATAACCTGAATTGACATTTAACTATTTATCCTCTCTGAGCTTCTTCAATGGCAGAGTCATAACTATGGGACAGAGATTAAAAATTGACATATATGTGAGGCAGATCAAAAAACAACCAAAGTTTTTTTTGTGTTGTGTGTGTGTGTGTGTGTGTGTGTGTGTGTGTGTGTGTACATGTGCACCAAAACACACCAAGTAAGTGCAAATTTAGAATTTATAGCAATGTGTGGGACAGTGCAGATGAAAATGACTACAAGCACAAGTATCGCCAGATCAAAACTAAAAACAAAAGCTAAACAAAGGAAATGGCATTATTTACTCAGATACAAAACTTTTATATATAAGAAAATGTGAATGCCAGAGAAAGTAGACACAAATGTGTGTGTGCACAATATAGTGGTGTTCCTCAAGAGTATGACCCCGGAAAACCTACATCGTCCAGGGTGCTTACTCTGAGTCAGAGGCCTGTGTTATTTAAAACCCATTTTTTCAGAATGATGACACTTCAATTTCTTCTAGTAAAACAGAAACAAGAATATGTGTTTTCTAGGGCACATGGGTAATTCAATCGGTTAAGCGGCTGCCTTCGGTTCAAGTCATGATCCCAGGGTCCTGGGATGGAGCCCTGCATTGGGCTCCTTGCTCAGCGGGGAGCCTGCCTCTCCATCTCCCTCTGCCCCTCCCCCTTACTCATGAGAACTATGTGCTTTTTAGGCTTCCTGTGGCTATTAAACTGTATATGTTGTGAGGTGAGCACTGTACCTGACACGTTATTGGATCTTCTAAATGCTACATGTACTCTCACAAATCACTTGCTCAAGAATAACTAAGCATGGTTCCATTTTTTCCCCTCTTTTCTAAAACTTAGACCAGACTTAGACTTTTATTACTTTGTATAGCAAGGACAAAAAAATCCTTCCTTTTCTGATTAGTGACTATGGTATATTCTTTCAAATAATGTTTTCCCAGCACTTTCTGTGTTTCATATCGGTACCAGGCATTGGAAGAAATGCTCTACTTTAAATAAAACTGGGTATAAAGTCTCATAAATTTGGATTTAACTAAAGATTTATGTTAATTCATATAGGACTAAGCTTAAATATATGACATGTTAACTCAAAAACTTAAGGTTTTATCAGTGAGATGCATTGGTTAAATTTAATAAATTTTAAAAGTCTTCAAGAATCTATATGAAAATGTAACAGACATTGACGTGATCATCACAGAACACTCTTATCTATTCATCAAGAGCAAAACCTAAACCTTTCAACTGCTAATCAAGTACAGAAATTTTTAAGTTAGTATTTTTTATCACCCAGAGATAACCCCTCTTCGTATTTTAGTGTTCAATTTTCCTTAGTTTTTTGAACACATACACATAAAATCATTTTCTTCAAAAAGTGGATTACACTGTACATTTTGATTTATGATTTTGTCACACAATATTTTGTAAACCACTGCCAATTCAATTAGATGAGAAATTTCATCATCTTGTTAATAACTACCTATTATTTCATATTATGAGTGTATCATAATTAAATTCACCTATTCCTTATTGCTGAATTTTTGGACTTCTTACTTTTAATCCCTGTTATAAACAATAAAGTGATAAACATCACAATACAAATATACTTGTTCTTTTATCTAGAACACCATTAGGATAAATTCCTAGAGATAAAATTACTATGTCAAAGACAGTGTTTGTGTGTGTGCGTTCTCATATCTTCAGCATTACAAGGATTAATCACTCTTTTTCATTCTTTGTTAATATGCTGGGCAAAAAATAGTATCTCCGTTTTAACTTACCTTCTTTGCTTATTAGTAAATTAAAAAGAAGTTCATGTTTTTACTTATTATATTTCTTCTTTAATGAATTGCTTTTTCATGTCTTTAGTTCCTTCTCATATTAAAAAGATTAGCTCTTCCTACTGTTCTGGTGATACAGTTTATCTTTTGGCTTTGCTTATGACTTTTTCACACAGGAGTTTTTTTTTTCTTTTTATTATATAATCTATTAATCCTTTTATATGATTTCTCCCTTGGGGTTTTACTTAGAAGGTTTTTCCTTAATGCAAGATTTTCACACAGTTTTTTTTTCTTTTTATTATACAATCTATCGATCCTTTTATATGATTTCTGCTTTGGTATCTTACTTAGAAGGTTTTTCCTTAACACAAGATTATATGAATATATAAAGGTCAAACCCAAGGGATAAGAATTTAACATGCCAATTCATTTAATCATTTATTCATTCATGCAACAAATATTTATTGAATACAAATGTACTATGCACTGTTCTAATGCTGGAGATAAAGCAGTGAGCAAGATAGTCACAGTTCCTGCTATCATGGAATTATAATCCAAAAGGAAAATGATTATGCAGCCTATAATTTAATGTGGGATTTCAAATTAATGCAAAAGGAATGAGGGAATTAATGGGATTATTCAATATACAATGCTGTTATAACTAGTTAACTGTTTTGTTAAACACAAAAACTCCTTTAGCGTAATAACTCAAGACAATTTTGGAAACACCATCTTATTTTTAAAAAATGGAATATAACAAGGTAGTTTTTGAACAATAATCTTTATTAGCATATTTTCAAAGGTACACATAATCCTGAGCTACTGCATTTAGACATTTATCATTTACTCTTTGAAGTTTACATGTATTTTGCTCCAAATTCTCTGATAAGTACATTTTTATACTAGTCAGGAACATAATAATATAATTACTCTTATCTCTGGAATAGCCAATTAATTTACCCATATTATCTCTTTATCTTAATTCTACTACATTAAAGGCTTTAGAACATTATTTCTCAGTTAAGCAATTTCTTTTTCAAAACTGCAAAGATGGGCAGTGCAAGAGCTGATTCCTCAAATCCTGGTGAATTCTTAGAAAAGTGTTGCTTTTTGTATTTGATCTACTTTCTTAAATAAATTGGGTAACCATCAGACCAGCTATATTCAATAAGAATGATAAGAGTTAACTACCTCTAATCTCAACATTTTAGCTAGTGTAAAATGTCATAGGCTCTCTTCTCATATAAGTAGTCCATAATTGGCCCAATAAGAAAAATTTACCATGATCTAATGAAAAGGGGGGCAATCCAGTGTAAATATATCTTTGTTTAAATTGTTAAGTATTATAAAACATGTTATGTGAAATACTTCCTCTAAGATCTATAAATGAATACATACAGCTGATTAACATTAAATTTCATAAATCTAGACCAGAACTTTTATAATTAGTAAAAAAAAAAAAAAAAAAAGGAGACAAAAATGAAAGACAAAAGTCCTGTGATCTTTGAGAAAAAACAGTTATCCAACATTATCTCCAACTGTGGACAAATAAATATTTTCATTCTTGTATTTAAATTACTACCAAAATATTGTATCTTTCTACAAACAACAAAAAACAAGCATACAGTATCTAGAAATGGTTTTTATCTGACAAGAATGTCAAGTCTTTGAAGGTACACTCAATTTTTTTTCCTGAATAAGGTCACTATGATCTTAGGTTAAAGTTACAGTAAGCAGTTCAAGCAAAACGCATATTGCTTAGATTTTAAAGCAAGCAATTTTGATACTGTTTAATTAAGATGTGAGTATAAATGTGAAGCTATTGTAGAAACATTTACAAACACTCCTTGGGAATACTCACAGATCAGCAACAATGGAATGACCGATTTAAAAATAATGAAAGGGTGATGTTACATGTAATGTTTGGTGACAAACCTAAAAATACCTTTGAGGGATGTAAAAGAACATGAAGACAGTTTTATTATTCAGAGCTTGAAAATCTAGCAGCAAAACAAATTATTTGCATATAATGTAGTACAATGAGCATCTGTTCATAAAATACTCCCCAAGTCTTAAAACTTTATACAGAAACCAGAAATGGAATCCATTAGGATGAATGACTCAAAGATGTCCAAAGTAGCTTATCAAGAACTGCTAGATACTCTCACCTGCATCACTGAATTATAAGCAAGCTTATGCAAAACTGTGTTCTGGGTAACTCACTCTTATGGCTCCCCAATAACAAGCTCGGATAAGGCAGATCAAACCTAAGAGATAAGCAATTGCCCAAGAAACATAGGTTGCATGAAATCGCCTTGCAAAATCTTGGCTGCCAACCTAAAATAAAAAGCAATATAATTACAAAAGATTAAAGACTTCAAGCAAATATATCCTTAAAGAGCCTGTGTGGGCTTACATGTGATTTTTATAAAATATATCCCTGAGGCCACAATATTCCCATGAAATATGAGCTGATGAATTTGTTGACTATCACTAACAGAGCAAAACTTAGTAGGACAATACTGCTAGTTATATTAACTACAAATTTTATGAAATAAACAGAAAGGCCCACTTGAACATATTATTTCTGTAAGTAATTAAATCTGTAACCTAAACTCCTTAATGTTATATGACACATTAGGAGTGTTCCTAATAATATGGGACCAGGTGGGACAAAGGAGAATGGGAAGTAAATGGTAGCAAAAAAAGATCAGTAACTCCTCCTCCTCCTGGGAGAGGATAATCCCCAGTGCCAATTACTTAGCTTCAGTCTCCTCTAAAAATAAGCCATCCCTATAATGAAAATACATCTGTGCTTAACTTGAATAAAGAGGATGGTTTTTTAGACCTCCATAGCTGACTATTGCTTTTGCTTTGGTATGGCACTAAATAAAAATAATGGACTTTTGTTAAACGGATGGTAAAGACCCCAGTGTCAAGGACTTTAATAGAGTCCCAAACACATTTCCCCGGAATGGGCAAGCTCCATTAAAAACAGGTCTGTGGACTGGGCCTCAGATTACCCACAGTCCTTCAGAAGCCTCTGGGATTGTGACGTCAGGGAGGCAGGCTCTGTGGGGATCACTGAAGGTTGTCTCAGGCCTCATCATTCACTACTGGTAAAGTTGAAAAGAAAGAATTCTAACAGTGAGTAGAGTAATACTCACAGTTAATCCAACTCCAATGAAAATACATATCATTCCAATGGTAATATATGCACAGCAGCGTCTTCGTGGAAGTGCACTACCCACCGAGGAACTACAAATTCACGAGAAAAAGAGAACATTATTTCCATGCAGTTTCTCCTTTTCATCTCTGTGAATACTTTTCTACAGCTCTAGTGACATATGTACTTCCATTTATTTCTTCAATTTGAGAGACAAGAACATGCATAAAATTTCATTTTAATTAGCTAATATAATCATAAATGGGAAATTACAATGACTTTAACCAAAGTTCAAGCCTCAGTTATTGACAGTATCCACAAAAAAACCACTGTGGTCAATAATGATCTTCCAATATAAAAATACATTTCAAAAAATATATTCAAGAGTGGAAAATATGTGCTATCTTACAAATAGTCCTTGATTTTTTAGTTTTAACAGTATACGTTTACTGTAGAAAATTTGGAAAATAGAGTAAAGAATAAAAAGGAAAAAGAAAATTGCCTATAATCTCATTACCATAGTCACATAGTGTTTTGGCATATTTTCCTAAGCCATTATTTTTAGTAACTTACCAATATAGTATAAGCATTTTTCTATGTCATTATTTTCAAACTGGAATTCCAATGGATGAATATAACATAATTTAGCCAATTCCCTACTTCTAGACAGTTAAAGAGTTTTCATTACTATAAATAATGTCAGGTAAACAGCATTTAAAAGGATTCTGCTTAGTTAAGATAAATTTTTAGAATTAGGGTTACAAAATTAAACAGATTAACTTTTCAAATTCTGCTAACACATACTGCAAGAAGCCTAAGGGAAATTCATAAAAGCATATACTGTTATCATGCTTCTCAACTGAAGTTTTAAATCCAATAGTTTTTAGTCCTTTACACTTTTAATTTTTGTAATTTTCAAAATGGTACAAGTAGAGCAGAGATCACCCAGCCAAGTGAGCACTTTCTTCTTTTCCTAAGCATAAATACATTAACACGTCATATAGGAGGCACTGTATTAGTGAATGAGATAAATAAATGGAATATAGAAATGCATTACTTACTAGGCATACTTTTGGAAATGTGCTATTCCAAAGAGGTTAATTTTGCTTAACAGAAAAATAGTTTCCCTTAAGCTCCAAATCTTTTTTAAAAAATTGATGAATAATGTTTCAAATATACATCATAAATATTCCTGAATTCTGGAACTGAAACATAAACATCTCGGTAACCTGGGGTCATCAATGTAGTTTGCTATGTGGAGTTACCAAGGCATAGGATTCATTGCCTTTATAGTTAGCCTTAGACTACTTTTAACTTTAATTCTTATGCAGGCATTTGGTGATTCTTCCCTGCCTTCATACCTCACAGCTGGCTGTTGTTTCTCATTTACCTGTGTATCTGCCTCTGGCAGTGTAATTACACGCTAACTCAGTTTATTAGAATTATATATTAAATAAATCAAAAGGTCCTCAGTGAACACTGGAGCGGCTTTTCTGTGAGGAAAAGAATCCACTTTAGTACATTAATTTCAGTTCATGAATTCTTCTTAGAAAACCCATGTCCATTTTTCATTATCTAGCTTACACAATCACTACTTTAGGAAAGTCTTCCCAAAAAAGAAATAACCTACGGCTACTCTACAACTCAACTGCCATATTATCACGGGGATAAAGTAATGAGCAACAAGCACCTACTGCATAGATTAAGAAATCTTATAGTGTCTGTATACGTTATGTAGTACTGTTTTGTATGGGCTAAACCATGCTTTTGTGACTTGCCCTTTTTTGTTTGCTCTACATGAGACTGTTCCATACTCCTATGTGGAAATCTAATTCACTCATTTTCACAACTATCTTCCATTACATGAACATACCAGTTTACTAATTCTCCCTGTTAATGGACAGGCAAGGGTTTATTTCCTTAATTTTTGGCTATTACAGCAAAGCTGCTTTGAACACTCCTTTAGTTTCCTATGTACATATGCAAGAATTTCTCAGATATATTCCTAGAACAGAATAGCTGGGTTGTACTGTAGACATTATCTTCAACTTTAATAAATGTTAAATTTATATCCGCACTATCTTCATATGAGAGCTTCCAATGTCCAAGATTGAGCATCTTTTCAAATGCTAGTTGACTATTGGTTTTCTTTACTAATTGTTTGTTCATAGTATTGTCGCTTTATTTTGAGCCGTCTTTAGCTTACTGACACACACATGTTATTTACACAATCTACATACTATTCCAGGAAGAGAACTATTCTATTTACGCCTTCTTTTAGTCTGTGGAGTTTTTTTAAATCAAGATTAACCTTTACTTCAAAAACAAAAACCATTACTAAACAAATAGTTTAAAAATATTATGAAAACCCATGAAAAGAAGAATCAACATAGGTTCTAAACCTGATAGAAGCACATTTTAGAAAGACTACTAATGCTAAACTTCTGCCAAAGGATGACCTTAAAGCAACAAACACAAAGGAATCTCTTAGGACCATTTTTTCAAATAGGTAATTTGTCCCTTGTTTGACCCTCCCTTCTTTAACTATACACAAAGTCCTGCTGAAAGTATGCAGTTTCGCTGATTTTACCAGAGAATGTAACAGTGTAAACAGGTTCTTGATATTGAATATGTTATCAAGATTTTTGTTTTTGTTTTTAATCGAACAGTCACAAAGATCAATTATTATCAAGGCTCTTTTATCAGTTCTTGATTATGTCTGACTCATCCATCTTCAAGCAAACGCAAGGCTCAATAGTTTTCATGAGGCAGAAGCCTGAGGCCATTTAAGAAATAGGATTGTGGGGCACCTGGGTGGCTCAGTCATTAGGCATCTGTCTTTGGCTCAGGTCATGATCCCGGATTCTGGGATCAAGCAGAGCATCGGGCTCCCTGCTCAGCGGGAAGCCTGCTTCTCCCTCTCTCACTCCCCCTGCTTGTGTTCCCTCTCTAGCTGTGTTTCTATCTGCAAATAAATAGATAAAATCTTCAAAGGAAAGAAATAGGATTGTGAGGTGAACCCATCTGAGTAGACTGTATCCAGCCACTGGCGCCGGACACGCTGGTGGATGTAGTCCAGCAGGGGGAGCCAGTAACATCCTGATAGAAGTAGTCTACTCCTGACCCTTTATAAAGGTCATTCAAATGATACACATTTTAGTGAGTTCATTTAGTCTCAAAACCATGGTTCACAGTGTGCCAATAACTGAGCAAATTCCTGGTTATTAAAAATTTTTAAACTACACCGGTGCACTGGGGATCTTGCAAATAATGGGGTGAAATCTGTGACGGCAGTTTCAGCTCTGATTTGGCACAAAGATGTTACTGTCGCTGAACATTCTAGCCTGTGGTTTTTAAAATTCATTTTAAATAACATCTTCTAATAATGAGTGAAATCTATGTAATGTAAGGTAATTCTAATATAGTAAAAATTATCAATATTTTCTTTTCAGGTTTGTGCTTTCTTCTGCCTTGTGTAGGAAATTCTTTCCTGTCATAAAAATATTTTTAAAATCTTCTAAAGGTATTAAATCTACAAGAGCACAGTCCTTATAATTATCAATTTTCATTTTAATTATTTTGAAGTCATATTATGTGATACACACAAATCCAGAATTTATGTGGATTATGTATGTATGTCCGTATGTATGTATTTTAAAGCAAGCTCCAATCCCAGTGTAGGCCTTGAACTGATGACCCTGAGGTCACATGCTCTATCGACTGAGTCAGCGAGTCAGGCAGGTACCCCCAGAATTTATGTTTTTGATGAAGTGACCAGAATAATAATTCTTGTTACTCTAAAGCATATGAGATACTTAAGGTACCTGCTAAAATGCTGTAACAGAGACCTCCAGAATATGGTAACTTAAAAAGTTTATTTCATGGGGCACCTGGGTGGCCCAGTTGGTTTAGCATCTGCCTTCTGCTCAGGTCTTAATTCGAGGGTCCTGGGATCAAGCCCCTCATTGGGATCCCTGCTCCATGAGGAGCCTGCTTCTCCCTCTCCCTCCTGTTCCCCCTGCTTGTGCTCTCTTTCCTCTCTCTCTCTCTCTCAAATAAATAAATAAAAATTTTTAAAAAGCTTATTTCTCTTGCATATAAGAATTCAAAGGGAAATGTACCACTCAGGGTTGGCAGACTTCTCTGTTCTGTGTTGACTGCTATCGCCAGACAACAGAAGAGGGAAGTCTCCTGCCGCAGATGCCTTCTCCAGCCAAGTGGAAGAGTGGAGAGAAAACTACGAAAAGTTTCGCCTTAACTGAAACTCATGATACAACCTTCCTCAAGAGAGGCTTAAAAAAATGTGGTTACTACAGAGAACTAGTATTTACTGAGTGTATATAAGCCATCTGCCTAAGTTACTGTGCTTTGCAAATTTTACTGACTCCTTAGGAACATTGTTCAGCCTCACTCAATCTCAATCTTCTGATCTGTAAAATGAATTTAAGGACTAGATTGGGATTGGCAAACATTTCTGTAAGTCTGAGTAGAAAATATTTTAGGTTTTGTTGGCTAAAATGTCTGTGTCTCAACTGCTTGTGTCTGCTAGTGGAATATATAATGAGCCATAGATGATAATTAATGACTGTGGGTGTGTTTCAATAAAACTTTATTTACAAAACCAGAAAAAAAAAAATGTGGTTAGCTGGGTGGCCAGTTAGACTCTACAAGTTCTTTGGTACAAGGAAGAAGAGGAAAGCAATCTGCTCTTTTTACTAATATTATTGGTTTTATGTTAGTTAGTGTTTATATGGGATATCTTTCCTTTGGTGAAGGTTTTGTGATTTGATCCCTTTTTACTTTCATCCTATGTTCTCCTATTTCATGAGTTTCTTCTTCAAACTGCACAAACACAAATTTCAGTCTAGTCTGATAATTTCTGGCCAGCCTTGCTGACAGGTTCCATCTAATTACATGTATGATAGCTGATACATAAATGGATTATTTCTGTTCTCTTTTTTGGCTTTCTATGGTTTCTGTATTTTCTATGATTTTCCACCCTCTTTTCTGGACTTCTTGTGGATTAACTATGATTCTTTTATTTCCATTTTCCACCTACTATTTACAAAGTTTTACAATTTATTCTTACTAATTTAGCAGTCATGTGTAAAATTTAACATATGTAACATTTAAGAACTAAAATCATTTGGTAAATCTACCCTCCCATTAAAAACTGGAATTTTAGAAAGCTTTAACTTGAAATATTCTGCTCCCATCTTACATGTTCTTACTCTCCAATATTTCAATTCTGTTGCATTTTTACTTCTCCAAATTCATTAGCATTAATACTATGATTACTGTTGTTTTTGCTATTTTATACAATGTTTCTGATCACTGTTTACAAGTTATAAGTTTACATTTTATTCTTGCCTTGCAGAAATTTCTTCGGGGATATTTTTCTATTTTCCCTAAGTTTATCCTTTAGTACTTTCTTTGGTGAGGGTATCAAGATAGCAAATGTTCTGGATGTTGCTGTTGTTGTTTGTGGTACACTGATCTGCATTTGAAAACACCTTTATTTTGCCTTCATTATTCTATGGCTTAGATTGTCTATAATACCAGTTTGACAGTTAATTTCTCTTAATACTTTTAAGTATTTTTGAATTTATTTTTGGGTTCCATGGTTGCTGTTGAGATGTTTGTTGACAGACTGTTATCTTTTTTTATAGTAAAAAAAAAAAATCTGTCTTGGGGAGCTTGGCTGGCTCAGTAGGTGGAGCCTGCACCTGGATCTCTGGGTCTTGAGTTTGAGCTCTGCTTTGAGTGTGGGAATTACTAGTAAAAAAAAACTTTAGAAAATATTCTGTCTTTCCTCTCTCTGGTTTTGGTACTTTCTCTTTATCTTAGGTTTTCTGCAATTTCACTATAATGCATTTACTTATTTTCCATAGATTTCGCCATTCTTTTCGAATCTAAGGGTTTGTATCTTTCAGAGATCTGAAAATCCTTAGAGATTAACTGTTCAAAATGCCCCATCTCCTTCTTTGTTTTTGCCTCATAGATCAGATATATTTCAGATGTTCTCATACATATTTGTCTTAGCATGACTCTCACCTGTGTGCCCCTGATGGATTCTGGGTAATTTACTTATCTCTCTCTCCAATCCACAACTTCAGTTTTCAGCTTCATCTGCTGCTTTACCTGTTCACTGCATTGTAATTTCTATGTTTTATTGTTTCTCTTAAAATCTACCTGGTTGTTGTTTTTGTTAAGTAAATGTTTTATTAAACAACTGTAGATTAATAAGCAATTTAAGAAATAATACGGAGAGATCTTATTTTTTTATGCAATTTCTCCAATGGTAACATCTGCCAAACCACAGTAGAGTATTATAACCAGGATATCGGTACTGATACAATCCACTGAGAGTCAGATTTCCTGCTTTACTTACAGTCATTTGTGTATGTGTGTATTTAATGCTACACAATCTTATCACATGGGTACGTTTAAGTATCCATCACTGCAGTTAAGATATAGAATAGTTCCAACACTGTTGTTTTCACAACCACAGCTACGTCCCTCCCACCTGCCTACCCTCTGCAACCACACATCATCACTAATCTGTTCTCTATTTCTAAAATTTCACCATTTCAAAATGTTACATAAATGGGATCCAACTGTAGGCAACCTCATGGAACTGTTTTGTTTTTTTTTTCCACTCAGCCTACATTCATCCAAGTTGTTGCATATGTCAATAGCTCATTCCTTTCACTGCAGAGTAGTGTTTCAAGTTACGGAAGTACCACAGTTTGTTTAACCATTCACCCATGGAAGGACATTTGGGATGTTTCCAATTTGGGTCTATTAAGAATAAAATTGGCAATCAAAATTTGTGTACAGTTTCTTGTGTGTGCTTGGTCATTTTTTTTTTAAAGTTTTTTTATTTATTTGACAGAGAGAAACACAGCCAGAGAGGGAACACAAGCAGGGGGAGTGAGAGAGGGAGAAGCAGGCTTCCCGCCGAGCAGGGAGCCCGATGTGGGGCTCGATCCTAGGTCTCCGGGATCATGACCTGAGCCAAAGGCAGTTGCCCAACCAACTGAGCCACCCAGGCACCCCCATTTTTTAAATTAAATTCAATTAGCAGACATATAGTACATCATCAGTTTCAAATGTAGCATTCAATAATTCATCAAATGCATTTAACACCCAGGGCTTATCATGTCATAATCTCTCTTTAATGCCCATCACCCAGTTACCCCATCCTCCCACCGACCTCCACTTCCTCAACCTTCAGTTTGTTTCCCAGAGTCAGGAGTCTCTAGTTTTATCTATTTTTTCAATTTCTATTTTTTAGAATATTTTATGCATGGCTATAGCATATTCTATATCTAATAATTATATCTGAAGTCCTTGGGAATCTAATTATACTGTTTGTTTCTGATGCTGATTCTGCTTATAGTACCTTGTTTCCTCATGTGGTTGGCAATTTTTGTTGAGAATTTATTTTGGCAGTTCTTAATATAAGAAATTCATAAGAATGGTTTAGGGGTGGCTTCATCACAGAATTTTCATTTGCTTTTCCCAGGCTCCCTAGAATGATACAAACCCTAAATCACTTTAAACTGCTTTCAGACACTGGCTTTTCCTAGACCATATACATGAAGTATAAAGTAAAAGGCTCAAACTCAGTGTTCTTATAAAATCTCTATAATGTGCCTTTTCTGGTCGATTTTTTCCCCCATCAACTCTTTTCATGAAGAACATCCTTAAGGGCTTTTTCTAGGGGTTAGAGGATAGGGTTCCCACTCTCTACCTTCTGTAAGGTCATGGTCTTCCACTCATTCTTCATCTGAACATTAAAACCCAAGGGCCTGGATTGCCAGTATTGGCAAACACTCTCAGGATATTTGATATGACATTCATGATTGTCCTTTCCTCTTTATTTCAGGTTCTTGGGTATTTTCTTAAATTTCATATGAACTGAACTGTGCATCTAAAAAGATGTTTGTTAGCGTTAACTAGTCTTTCATATTGCTGGATGTAAAAGTCAAGAACTTCTAATATACAAAATATGGACAGTAAATCTCCCAGGAGGAAAAGACCATATAATACTTCCCAAACATCTAACAATTCACTCTTCAAATTATTAACTTTTCCCTTCACAGTACTCCCGTATGGACCATGGGCCTTATAAAGGACATCTGGAAAAAGATGGTGCTAAGCAATGCTACTTATAACACAACTTTCAGATGAAGCAGCTAGAGGGTAAGATAAGATGTGAATAGATGAGAAAGTAAGTCATCTTAGCAGATAACAGTGGCATTGTTCAGGTAGGAAAAACAGAATTTTGGTCAAGAAACAAGCAGGAGACTAACCTTTCAGAGAAGGTTTCTGTAGGTGAGTAGTAGAGTACTGTGGAAGCAAGGGCTGTATGAGCTCATTTGTGAAGTTAAATAGGGGTTTTCCAGGAATGAGAAAGGGACCAGCCAGGTCATCCTCACCTAACAGGATGAGATTTAGGGACAGAAGCAAGAAATTGTATTGTGTATTTGTGGAAGTAGAATTTGTTGAGGATGGCACATAGTGAGTTGTGTATAAAGGTGAAAGAAAACATAATAAAGATACCACTACACAGATTAAGCAAATACCTAAGCCTGGAGGGTTGTATATACCTTGCTAAGAAGTTTAGAGCTTGATTTTGGATATTAGGCAATAGGCCTATAATAGTCCATATGGTACATTTATGTCAATAAGTAGACTAGGTCCTTCCTAGGGATACTCTAATGCCACATATATAGACAAACCTAGAATAACAATGAAAATAGCTCCTTGTTGTACAGTATTCAACCTTCACAACTGTACATCATGACCATGAATTTTGGAGCTAAAAGATTTGATCCAGAGAGTTTAAAATCATTATTCATATCCAGGGCCATTAACCTAATAAATGGAAAAGAGAACAGCAAGGCTGAAGGCCAAGAGATAAATTAGAAAGCTATTACAACAGTCCTGGAAAGGAATCCTAAATATATGAACTAAAGTAGGAATAGTGAGACTATGAACAGAAGTGAAATGTCAAGAGACAGAATTGATAGGACTTGTTTCCATTTGGATATGGAAAATCTTTAAGATACATTCAGATTTCTAGCTTGGTCAGCTGGACAGATGAGATAACATTTATTAGTATAATATAGTCATCAGTACACAAGGAAGCTTTGTTGGCAGCATGTAAGGAAGTTGGATATGTGGGTTTGAAGTGCCTATGGATACCCAGGTTAAAATAACTATAGGGAAAATAGTGAAAACAGATTGAATATTTGTATCTGAAGAGATCTGGGGTGTTTCGTGGCGTACTGGTTGAGATTTAACGGCGTCTGTATGACAGAGGAAACTATGAGCAAACCAAGATCTGGTGTGGTCAAGTTGCAACCCTGAAGAATTGCAATATTTAACTACTTGAAAGAGAAAGTGAAGTCAACAAAGGAAAGAACAAAGAAATGTTCTTTTTTTTTTTTAAAGCTTTTTTTTTAGTGGTTTTACTTTTTTTTTTTTTTTAAGATTTTATTTATTTATTTGACAGAGAGAAACACACTGAGAGAGGGAACACAAGCAGGGGAAGTGAGAGAGGGAGAAGCAGGCTTCCCGCCGAGCAGGGAGCCCAATATGGGGCTCGATCCCAGGTCTCTGAGATCATGACCTGAGCCGAAGGCAGTTGCTTAACCAACTGAGCCACCCAGGCGCCCCAAGAACAAAGAAATGTTCTCAGACATGGGAAGAAAGCAGGAGAAAGTGGTACCTGGAAACCAAGAAAAAACAAGAAAAAAACAAGAAAACCAAGAAAAGAACAAATTTTAAGGAAAAAAAAGAGGATGATCAACAGACCCCAAAACATACTACAGAGAAAACAAGCAGGATGAGGACTGATCAGATCTATTAGAATCTGCAATTGGGATGTGAATTTTGTCAAAAAAAATTCAGTGACCTCATCGGGGTGATGGCTAATTGTACTTCACTCCAAACGGAACGGGATAAGCACTGAAATGGAGAGATGTGCCTCCCTCTGAGGAGAGAAAATGAAGTACACATAGGTACAGGTAGTGGATAGGCAGGCAGTGTGAAGATGAAGGGGCTCACGGTGAGCTTCAATCATATCAGGAGACAGGTGGCAACTCATCTGCTGAAGCTGAGTGAGTAGTGTAGGAGGGGTGGGAGTTTAAGAGGAACAGTAAATATCTGGAGATAAATGCTTGGGAGGACAAGAGAGGGAGTTAATCAGGGACACTTCAAAATGGAGTATCAAGCAAGGGTTTCACTGTGTAAAGCTATATACATTTGTAAAGGGATAACCAATACAGAATTTTTTTCAGGTGTCAATTATCTTGGTAAAGAAAGGGAGAAGCAGTGGCCATACTGATCCAAGATTGGTGGTTTGAAGAGTACACGGATATGAATTTCAAGGGATGAAGACTTAAGCCAATCTAGCACACCTAGAATCTCTTTATATCTAATACGTTCAAATTGAATTTAGCATTTGTCTGCCAGACATAGTTCTTCTAAATGCTATCTTAGTGAACAGTTCTATAGCCTCTCAGACTCTATCCCTAATCTCTCTCACACCTTCACATTCGATCCCATCTATTGTTTCCTTAATACCACATCTATACTTCAACTCCCCTCTGCCTCAGCACTGATAGCTCCTTCCTCCAGGAACCATCCTGCACTCTTTTTTGCATCATTCCCACTCATCTTTAATAACTTCATACACCACCTCCCAACCAGAAGCCTTCTCTCAAGTTCCCTTTCCCTCTAATCTGGGTTAGAGGCTCTTGAAAGCAGATGATGCAAGGTGCACCTCTTTCAAAGGACTTAAAACTTTATCATAGTTGACTCTCCTCTTCCCTATACCCACAAGAATCAGTTCCCTGAAGGCAAGGTTACATCTTGTACTTCAAGCACCCAGTACCTAGCACAGGACTATTTAATCAATTCATGAATAATTATAAAAAAAAGCACTAAACAGCAAAATAAAAGAAAATAAGAGTCTGCTATCATTTAAAATGTCAGGAGATGACCCACAAAGGAGTATGCCAGTGAAACAGAGAAATGATAGCCAATAGTAACTATCATGAATTAAACCGCCATCTTTACCAGTCTTAGGCCTATTATAATAATGTAGTCCATGTACTACTTCAGAATGCTAGGACGGCAACCCTTGTCCTGCAGGGGCCACAAGCTGCCCAGCTCACTGAAAGAGTAACCTCACCTTCAGCTACAGTGGCCCCAGTTAGAAAGTGTGATAGGAAAAAAAATGCCTTTTGGTCTCTGGAGACACTAGGGGAAGTCTTCTACAAGCTTTGGGGTGGTTTCATAGTAATGATTTAGTAACTCCTATAACTTAAACATAGTTTTAGGATATTTTATACTTGTGTTTAAAGAAATAAAATTCCTGGGTGGCGCAGGGTTAAGCATCTGACTCTTGCTTTCAGCTCATGATCTTAGGGTCATGGGATCAAGCTGCACTTCGGGCTCCGTGCTCATTGTGAAATCTGCTTAGGATTCTCCCTTTCCTTCCCACAGCCCTTCTCCCGCACTCTCTCTATCTCACTCTCTCAAATAAATAAATAAATCTATTAAGAAAATTTTTTAAAAAAGAAATGAGTCCTTATAATCTTATCTCAACAGATGACTCATCATTTTGTTATGAAGAAGAACATTCAAAGGGAAAACAAATGTAGATACAAGCCATGAGTTTCATGTGATAACAGTATCTTTACTCAAGTAAGAGATGCTCTAAGTCCTCCCATGCTTAGCATGTGATTCCAATTCCATAAATGTTCCTTTAAGAATGATTTTAAGCAGACTTATTCCATGTGCATGTCAATACAAGTTGTTCCTTACGTAACTGATATAAATTCTTAACATTAATACACTATCCTGTGATATTTTAATCAATTATAGACTATCTGGACATACAACGTTTCTTTATTAGCAAAATATTGCCACTGTTCTAAAACAATGACCCAAGTAAGATCCTTAACCTCTCTAACTGTTCCTCATCTGTAAAATGAGGATCATAATACCTGCATTCCAGGATTGCTAAAATTACAGCTAATATATCTCTGTAAAGAAAGTAACCATCACCATGCTTAGCATACAATCTACTAATCAGAGGAAATTTCTGCTTTTATTTCCCACAGAATTTTTATTTATTTATTTAAATTTTTTAAAAGATTTTATTTTTTTGAGAGAGGGAGAAAGAGCATGCACTAGTGTGTGCATGCACACAGAGGAAGGGGCAGAGGGAGAGGCAGAGAATCCCAAGCTGACTCCATGCTGAGCAGAGCCCTACCTGGGGTTTGATCTTACAACCCATGAGATCATGACCTGAGCTGAAACTAAGAGTCAGATGCTTAATGCACTGAGCCATGCAGGAGCCCCTTCCATAGAATTTTTAATCCAATTTAATGTTCTTTGTGAAGATATCTGCCATTTAACTTTTTTCATTTTTGTGAAAATATAGAAAACACAGAAATAGTTATCATTCACATACATATTCATATACTTATATGGGGGAGTGCCTCTCAAGCATATATTTTTCTGTATAGAATTTGGGGTTATCCACTTTGCTTCTCCATATAGACTTCTACTGAATTCAACAAAGTTAAGAATTCAGTTGGTTAATTTCACAAATAAATTTTAAAAAAGGAAAAGTCTGTTCCTATGAAGCTAGAAACATGCTGTAAAGAAGTTACTCTTACAGGGCTAGATTCAGTTAGAATTAGATCTAGCGGAGATAAATGGAGAGATTTTGTTACATATACTTTACTTCTACATTTTTCAGTCCTTTTCTCCTAGAAATCATTCTTAAGATTTCCTCAAAATAGATAAGGTGTTTATATTGTACTAGAGATCACACCAATTAAACTATGAATTCATAATTTCAGTTTTAAAAGTTGAACTCTCAAAACACTGCAATTAAATTTCCTTCGCTTAAGTTACAATTGACACATATAAGTGGAGAACAATAGTCTCTAAATTAAAATTTTATCAACATAAATACTGTGTAGAAAAAGTTGATATATAGCAGGCCTGAGATAGCTATCCTTAGAAAAGTCTGCGTTCAGGACTGACCCTTGGCTGGCATCTGTGAATCTAAATTTCTAAAATGTTCCCACAATTCCCTACCTGATACCAGTGGCTCACTGTGCCCAAATTATTTATGCAAGCAATATGATTTTTGCTGAACACCTGCTCTCCTTCTGAGAGTTTAGAAATTCAGTATGTGCTATGCAAGAGGTGCCTATGTGACCAGATCCAATACAAACCTTGGTCACAATCTCTAATGAGCTTCTCCAGTAGATAATATTTCACCTGTGTTATAACAATTCCCAGCTGGAGGAATTAAGTCCTTCCTGCGTGACTATATAGGAGACGACTCCTGGAAACTTGCACCTGGTGTCCTTCAGACGTTGACCCATGTGCCTTTCTCTTTTGCTGATTTTGCTTTGTATAATAAATCATAGCTATGAGTATCAAATATATACTAACTCCTATCAATCCTCCTAGAAAGTCACAGAATCCTGGGATGATCAGGGGGCCTCAACAGAGCTGCCATAAAATATCTTTAACCAAAATATCTTCTACTTTTCCCCATATTTATATTGCCTTTTGTTAATTTCCTTAGGTTCACTACTTGGGAATAGAGAAAAATATACTGAATAGTTAAGACAGGTAAATAATTATATAAACTTTGCTATCAGAGAATAATCTCACTGGACAGGCCATGAAAGAAAGCTAACAGCAAGCCAATTACAAGCCTCCAGACATTAGGTGTTTCTCCTGTAAGGACCTATTTAGACCTTGCTATTAACTCAGAAAAACAGCTCCAGGAAATATGGGCAAACAGCCCACGGAAAACAAAGGTGAGCCAGATTGGGGGAGACACCCATCAGTTAACCCCTTAATCTCCTGGACCCTGAGCAATGGAGATGCAAATGGCTAGTTCCCATTACTTAGGACCAGGTGGGAAAGCCCAAATGCCCTTAACTTCCAGGTTCCAGGAGCAAGGGAGATGCAAATTAACTCAGGCAAGCTACAGGACTCCTAACTCCGGTCAGCTCAGGTCAGCTCAGATCAGCTGGTGGTTTGGGACTGCCCTATAAAAACCGGTCTGTAAAACAAGGGAATCTTCTTGTTCTCTCCTTAGAGGTGACCCTGGCCCGGCCAGTGAAATTCTGATGCTTGGCGTGAAATAAAGCTTTGCTTGACCTTCACTTTTGTATCAGCCTCGTTCCTTTGACCAGGGACCCTAATACTCCTAGATTACAGTCCATCTTTTAAATACAAATTTTAGATTATTTGCATAGATTATAATCTCTTAGGACAGGTGTAAATCCTTACCAGGTTACTGGTAATTTTAGTAATTTCTTCTTAGAAATTGATTTGCCTTTGGAGAGTGATAATCAAGTCCAGTCATTTTGATTTCAAAATGGAATATATTAATCAGTTTAAAGATAGCTTTTTTTGGTTTTGGAAAGCATAAACATATTAAACATGTATTCATCCCACAGTAGGTCTTCAAATAAAAATCTACCAAAGTGAGAATTCTGCTCTTTAAACTGTTCTCAAGTACCTCCCAGTAGCATTTCCAATGGTAAAGAAACTTACATTTTTTTGCAGTGTGGGCATTTTGCCAGAGTGTTGAACCTCAGTTCCATCCACTGTAAATAAAAAGAAAAGATTGAAAAGAAAAACAACCGAAAAGTATCCAATCTGATAAGATGTTTGTTTTAGTTCAAATGTTACCAGGGATCACAGCAGGAGTAACCCCTTTCTCATGGTTACAGGAGCTTTTCCCCTCAACACTTCTTCCCTTCCCTTAAAATAAAGTTTGGGATTCTCCTCTGCAACAGTTCCCATGACTTGTCCAAGCTTCTGACGCAATGTAGGTTGGCTCTATAATGAAATTTGAACATAATTTCTTTCAGTCTTACGTCTCAGTTCACTCCCAAGGAATAAAAACATATTTCATGGACCTTTGAAGATGTTTTGCCTTTAAATCTTGATGACAAAGGGCGCCTGCGTGGTTCTATCAGTTAAGCATCTGCCTTCAGCTCAGATCACGATTCTAGGGACCTAGGATGGAGCCCCGAGTTGGGCCCCTAGCTCACTGGGGTGTCTGTTTCTCCCTCTACCTCTGCCCTTGCCCTCCACCCCTTCTTGTCTCTAGCTCTTATGTGCTCTATTGCAAAGAAATCAATAAAATCTTTTTTAAAAAATTTTAAGAACTAAACTTTGAAATTTCTGGATATTTAAATTCATTACTAAAATACAGCTAATTATAATCTAATTGCATGGGAAACCCACAAAGTAAATAAACAAATGAGATACAGAGAAAACTCAAGTCAAGCAGTTTTCTCTGTTCGATCCTTGCTTATACTGTATAACAAAAAGATACTCTTAAGGTGCAAATTTTCTACCTGTGAATGTAGGTAATAGAATGAGTTATCTTCCTTGTTATTGAGATACTTGAAATGGTTTACTGGTAGTAGGTTAAAGTCTTTTAAAGAATGTGCAATATACATTTAAACCCTAACCACAAAATGTGTATTTAAAAGTGCCTTTTTCATCTTCTATTTTGCTTGCTTTTCTGTATTCCTTCTTGCAAAAGGTCTATTTCCTTTATGGTTTCAGGAGAATTCCTTTAAGTACTTTAGTTTTATCATCAAAACAACTTTTCTTTTTATTAAAATTAACTTTTGTTTAGGATTCTAAAACACTGCTGTCTCCCCCTACCTTTCCAATTATACATATCCAAATGTTTTCCACACAATAGAAGATAACTTTCAGAAAGTATTTGATGTATAGCAGTTTTTCTTTTTTAATTTTTAAAAATTATTAACTTAAAACAAGTAAGTCTGAATTTTCCTAGATTTCTCTTTCTTCATTTTTATTTGAAACCTCAAAGAAAGTTAAGCTGGAAACGATCTCTCAGTCCCAGTAGGCACACAGAGTTTCAAGTACATGAAACTTTAAACGAATACTCATTCTCTTTCACAATGATTGTTTTCCAGCATCTGAGAATGCCAGACCAAGCCTACATCTTTTGTTCAAGCAGCAGTAAATCCTTCTTTCATTCTTACTTTGTAACAAGTTAACTTACTGCAAAACTTATTCTTAATACTTAAAATGCCAGAATTAATGTGCTAAACAAAGATATCTACAGTTCTTCAGAATATTAAGTGAGGAATCTTACTGAATATGTTGTTTTGTTTTGTTTTTAGTGAGAGAGGCCGTGGGGGAGGAACAGAGGGAGAGAGAATCTTAAACAGGCTCCGTGCTCAGCATCACAACCCTGAGATCATGACTTGAGCGGAAATCAGTGGTCGGATGCTTAATCGCCTGAGCCGCCCAGGAACCCCGTTTTTTATGTTACTGTAATTAGTTTTAGGGCAGTTCTTGAACTTGTAAAGTCACTTCAAATTCTATTTATAAATAGGGGCACCTGGGTGGCTCAGCTGGTAAAGCATCTGCCTTTGGCTCAGGTCATGATCTCAGGGTCCTGGAATCGAGCCCTGCGTCGAGATCCCTGCTCAGCGGGGAGCCTGCTTCTCCCTCTCCCTCTGCTCCTTGCCCTGCTCATGCTCTCTCTCCCTCTCTCTAATAAATAAATAAAGAAACAAACCAGTCATTAAAAATAACTATTTATAGGGGCTTCTGGGTGGCTCAGTTGGTTAAGCGACTGCCTTTGGCTCAGGTCATGATCCCGGAGACCTGGAATAGAGCCCCACATCCAGGAAGCCTGCTTCTCCCTCTCTCACTCTCCCTGCTTGTGTTCCCTCTCTGGCTGTGTTTCTCTCTGCCAAATAAATAAATAAAATCATTTAAGAAAATTAAAAAATAAAAATAACTATTTATAAATAACAAATTTAAGTTCTTCATAGTTAAAAGAACCAAAGTAGTTAAGGAGGCAGTTATGAAACCCTTGAGCAAAGAGGAACTCAAAATCCAAGCTTGAAGGCTATTATGTTGGCATAGGAATTCCAGAATTGTTAATGACCAACCTAAGGAGATGATTTAGTCCAATATTATCATTTAATAGTGTCCTTGATTTCAGCATAGATTATGCATGGTAAATTTAATTATAACTGAAAAACAGCTAAGACTTGATGATGTACTTAGTACACTACACAGACAGCAATCTAACACATTGGGTTTTGGTATCTCCAAGTACTCACTTAAATGCAGCAAACTAAGAAAAGCACCTACTATTAGAAATAATTGTGTTATATTCTATCCAAGTGAATGCAAATACCTATGCTTGTGAAAGGAAGTTGACTTACTACTGTTCTTTTATCTAAAGTGCAGCCTCTTCATGCTTAGAATTTTATTGCCAGAATTTCAATAGATGAAAAAACCAAAATTATCTGCTTTCTTTCAAAAGACTAAAGGCAACTTCTCTAAAATTCAATCATTTCTAGTGGAGGTCATCTAATATTTGACTTATTTCTAACCATTTTATGTCACAGATAAACTTAGTTTCCCCAAGATATATTTTTTAATCATTCTTAGAAGGTCATAAGAAAGTTATATTTCTAAAAATGAATCCTTTGATGTACCTTACTGGATTTTATTTTTTAATGGATACAACAGGTGACTGGTGCCATTACTTTGAATTATTCACTTTAAAACTACTGTTACTCTCTGCCATTACATGAAACCATACGTCCTTTGTCTAAATGAGGAAAATCTGACCCTGATGGAAGCTACTACACAGGCTCACTTCAGAGCAAAGTTTGAATCATCATCTATGATGCAGGTACATACTGTAAATTGTTTTTATTGGGGCATGCCAACTCCATAGTTAGGTCTTGTCGACAAGTATCTGGACCCCTGCCTTTCATCAACAAGAGAGAACACCTACCTCATAGAAATGCAAAATTAAACTCCACTGTTCAGTGTCTTAAGAAACTTACTTATTTTTAATGCCGGGCTAGCTAAAGGCTATGTATTCCCTTTATTCTTCTGGAAAATTATTTTCTAACCAATATCCCTTAAAACATTAATTCTGACTAGATGATGTCCTCAAAATGGTGTAGAGGTTAAAAAATGTTTGTAGGAGTGCCTGAGTGGCTGAGTTGAGCATCCAACTCTTGGTTGGATGCTCAAGTCCTGGTCTCATGGTCCTATGATCGAGTCCCACTGTATCAGTCTCTGTGCTCAGTAGGGAGTCTGGTTCGAGATTCTCTCCTTCTGCACCCCCAAGATAAATAAATCAATATTTTTAAAAAAATGTCTGTAAATACTACATTAAAACTCTTCCCGGATAGTAGTAATAGTGCATGCTAAAAGTGCTAAAGAATATGCCTGTTAAAAAATTGTGTTTAGTTTTTTGTTTATGCTAGTAATTCCCAATGACCATGGAACTCTTTATTCACATAACACCTTTTATTATACTGTAAAATGAGTGTTCTACTGAATATACTTTGTAAAACACAAATCTAACCTTTCTAAACATTACCCATGGGTCCAGTCAGGTCGTGAAATGAAGAAAGTGAATAGTGTGGATTCATAGTAAATTTAACTTTAGCATTGTAACATTGATATATTAGAAGATGATATTATAAACAGAAGGCTGTTGAGTACACGGTCCATTATATTGTTCTTTTATCTTAATCCATAGAAATAATTCTCTTTCAGGTCACAGTATTCCAATAAACCCTTTCCTGTGTGATCTTTTTAAAAACTCGTGAATACCTTTTAATAGATGTTTTCCTCTTTTCATGGACTCTAGGAGTCTCACAGTTAAAATCCAGACTAATTTTAACAACCACACAGGATTAAATATCATGCATATTTATATTCTTATGTACAACCTATTATGTTTTTCTGCCCTGTGTTTCACTGTTCCCGATTTTTTCATATTTCCTTTTCAATGTCACTGAACTTTATAACTTGTTTCAGTTGTTTCTAGGCCTTGTAAGGCAAGGCTGAAAACAAGATAGACAAAAAGTAAATGAATCCTAATAGTTAAAAGCTTGAAGGACAAATATTATTATTGGCATAATAATAAGGATAAGGCAAAGTTCTTGAGTTAGAATTAAGAGATTTGTGGTCTATTTATTCTTTATGGCACTTAATATCTCTCATTAATATGAAACTCTCAAAAGTAACAGTCACCCCATAGGTATGTAATGTGTTGCTCTAAGCATCAAAAATATTGTTTTCTAGAAATCTTTAAAACTTCATAAATATATGTATTAATCCAGAACATCCTTTCCTGTTAAAGAATTTGTTTTAAATCATATTTACTGTGCTAATATGCTAATACGATTCACCTACCTGCACCAAATAGTTTTAGAAGTTAGTCTCTGGATTGCACATTACTTTAGTAATTGTCTTCTGGGTGAAAAGATCTAAATGCATAAATTATTTTTAAAGTAATGAAGACCATGTCATGAACATATTTTTAACCTCAATTTCTCAGTTTGGATCATTCTCTAGAATGGATTTGTTTCTCAATTTGGATCATTTTCTAGAATTCACTACCAGGTGATTTTAAAAAATTAAATATGAACTTTTCAATGTCTTTCATTCTCTTTTTGTCCTCATTCCCTTATCTACCCTATTGTCAGTATGTCAATTCTCTGTGAAAATCTTTATGCTATTCCCAACAATCATCTTCACTTTTCTGGATAATAAAAACCAAACATCCAGTCTTGTTCCTCTTCAGGCTTGCCCCGATGCGATCCATTCTATACATAGCACTCATATGTATAGAATTAACTATAAAGCTCCACCAAGCTTTCTGTTACTCTTAGGATAATGTCACTTGCTCTAGGCTAGGTAATTCTGTACGTGCACTAAGAACACTGTTATCCCTACTGTAGTCTAAACACATTCCATGTAATTCTTGTTTTCACTGTTTTCTCCAATTAGATTAGGAAATTCCATGAGGGCAGGAAACGTGGCTCCCTGTTTCCCCAGCATATAGCCCAATGCCTGATATGAACTCAGTGTATGTTTTTGAACATATGAAATCAGCTCACTTAGATTGTGGCTATAAGATTATCCATGGCAAGGATTTAGAAAACAAAATATAACTGAGCAAAATGCAAATGTAATTATGGAGGGAAGTTCTCCAAAGTAAGTTGAAATGTTTTGAAGATTTTAAAATGGTATTTCAAAATATAATTTGTTCACATATAAGAAAAAAATAAATATATTTGATATATTTTTAACTTGGTCAAAGCACTTGATGTCTATCAAAACCTACAGTCTATTAATCACAGTAAAGCAGCATAACCTCACTTAGACAGCTGCAGCTGGGAGACTACTGAGTATGTTGGCCCCGTTTGAGGAGCACAATGGGTGGTTCCATGCGGGATGCCATGGGGCCATGGTACCAGACCTTAGAGGAGGTGAAGTTCAGGTGCTGCTAGGCACTTGTGCCCAAAACATCCAGTGTGGCCTACACAGCCAGCATGTGGCACTGGCCTTGGGCGGGGGGGTGTCACAAGATCATTAAGAACAAACTCTTTCCTTCTACAGCAGCTGATGATGGAACATGAACTCCGGAGGACAGAGAAATGGTCCATATTGTTCTTACAAAGACAAGGAAAGATGCAACAAATTGCTGGACTTGTAGAATCTGAATATGCAACTGATCCTTGGTTTTAAAATCAAATGCAGAGAAAACTTACATCAGAGGGATTCCATAAAGAAAATCCTGGTTTTGACTTTAGTGGAGCAGAAATCTCAGGAAACTACACTAAAAGTGGGACAGACTTCTCGAACCTTAAGAATGTACTTTTTTTTTTTTTTTACTGCATTCTATGGATCCCAGCAGATGTGCCAACTTAATCATAGGCACAGATTATGTGGTAGAAGGAAAATGTGGGTACCTGCAGTTAACAAACTGCAAAATATCTTTAACTATGGTTCTAAAAACTGCACTCAAATATGACTTACATAGGAAACATCTTAACTACTGTGGAAACTATTCTACTTACAGAGAGTAACTTTTTTTGTACTTGTGTTTTTGCTCAGCATGTGGCATTTTACTAATTTCATATTTAACCTGTAGTTTTAATACAAAAAACACTAGGGTATAAATCATGTGAAATGACTGGTCCCTTCAGGGACAATTAAATTTTTCTTCCAATAAGTATAATGTATGAATAATGTTCAATATATTTTTCTAAAGAGGAAAAAAAAAGGATATAGTAATTTTCAGAAAGAAGTTTGTTAACTATTCCCACCAGCTATATCTAATTTATGTACTTAGTCACTGACTTAATCAATAAAACATAAATGTAAGGAAGATTTATCTTCTCCTACTAAACTGGAAAAATCCTAGCAATTCTGATTAAACATAGTAAATTAGATAGATGCATGCATTTCCATTTCCTCTCCCAAACTTGACTAAAATGATAGTAAATGAATATAAAATGTATAATACCATACGGATAAAGTGGAGAAATAGCCTCCAATTTTTGGACAATGGAAAGTTAAGGGAGACTTGGCAGCTGGCTTAGTGAAAGGGATGCTGAAAGTTGAGGACTATTGGCAGAGCTTTGTCAACACAAAGCGGGTTCACACTGAAGAAAGGCAGAGCGATTCAGCTCTTGGGGCTACTATGTGCTTTCCAAGGTGGGGCTGGGAGCAGTGACACAAATAGCAGTATTAGCTGTAAACTCTTCCCTACACAACACAAAACTAGAACGTCCTCTCTCCCTAGTACATACAAGAACAGAAGGATTTTTTTTTATTTTTATTTTTATTTTTTTTAAAGATTTTATTTATTTATTTGACAGAGAGAAATACAGGCCAGAGAGGGAACACAAGCAGGGGGAGTGAGAGAGGGAGAAGCAGGCCCTCCGCAGAGCAGGGAGCCCGATGTGGGGCTCGATCCCGGGTCTCCGGGATCATGACCTGAGCCGAAGGCAGTCGCTTAACCAACTAAGCCACCCAGGCGCCCCAAGAACAGAAGGATTTATTCTGAAAAGAAACTGGACTAGAGAGCTTGTAAACTTAGAAACACCAAGCATAGCAGAAAGCAAGAATAAAACATTCTAAAAAGAAGAGAATTAAGTTAAAGTCTGTGGTTTGAATAGTGGGTAAGACCTTCTCCTCATTACTTTTCTTAATTCCTAAATGCCCTCTCCCAGGCGTACCACTCGCAAGAAACCAGGGGAACATTGCCCAGAGAAACCTGCCCTCAAGGAAGACTTCTTAGATACTAAGAGTTGGCAGTTCTTCAAAAATAAGAAAAAGGAGAAGAAAAAAAGTGGAAGAGGAAGAAGGAGGAGGAGAGAGAGAAGGAAGAAAGAAAGGCAAAAAGGTTCATTCCTGCTACATAAAGAGAGCTTCCAATCAGTGCTGACTCTCAAATATAATGAACTCTTCAGGGGCTCCTGGGTGGCTCAGTTGGTGGGGCGACTGCCTTCGGCTCAGGTCATGATCCTGGAGATCCTGGATCGAGTCCCACATCGGGCTCCCTCCTCGGCAGGAGGCCTGCTTCTCCCACTCTCACTCCCCCTGCTTGTGTTCCCTCTCTTGCTGTGTTTCTCACTGTCAAATAAAAAAAAAAAAAAATTCAAATATAATGAACTCTTCAGTAAAATCTCTATCACACACAAAAAAAAAGAGAGAGAGAAAAGTGGGGAGAAACAGAGACAAGGCATAAAGAAAAACAATACCACAAGAAAAAAACCCAGAATTAATAGTTTCAGAAAGATGCCATAGAGAAGAGAATGCTCTTTAGAAAAAGGAAAAAAATTAACCAAAGAACACAGGAAAACTCCTCAAAATGAAAAGTTAAGTTAAATAATCTGAAATTAAAATTTTGAATTAATTTTAGAAGACACAGCTGGGTAAGTTTCCCAGTAAGTAAAAGAAAAAAGCAAACTAAAAAGAAAATGTTTTAAAAAAGAAAGTCAATAATTCAGGTGATCTTTACTAAAGAAGGATTCTAGAAAGAAGGAACAAAGAAAATAGTCTGGACTCTAAGAGGATCCATTGAGTACCCAGACGATGAGTTCAAACATATTCTCCCTAAGACACATTTTTTTTTTAATTTGAGTGTAGTTGCCATAAAATGTCACACTAGTTTCAAGTGAACAACACGGTGATCCAACTATATGTTATGCTATACTCAGCCCAAGTGTAGGTATAGCGTGTTATACAACACTCCTGGAATATCACTGACTCTATTCCCTATGCTGTGCTTTTTATTCCATGACTATTCATTCCATAACTAGAAGCCTGTCTCCCACTCCCCTTCACCACGCCCCTACACACCCTACCCCTCAGCAAATACAAGTCTGTTCTCTGTATTTATGGGTCTTTTTCTGCTTTTTGTTTGTTCATTTGTTATTTTTTAGATTCCACATATGAGTGAAATCATATGTCTTTCTCTGTGTGACTTATTTCACTAAGCGTAATATTGTTGAGGTCTATCCATGTTGCCACAAATGTCTCATCCTTTTTATGATTGTGTAATATTTGTGTGTGTGTGTGTGTGTGTGTGTGTGTGTGTGTGTCTATGATATTTCCTTTAACCATTCAAATGCCATTTCAGAGCACTGGAGAAAATGAAAGAAGAAAGAGGAAAATAAAGAGGAAAAAAAGATAGAAAGGACATGAAATCAGAGCAGCAATTGAACTTCTCAAAAACAGTGGAGAAAGGCCTTTAAAATTTTTGAGAGGAAACAATTAGCAACCTATAATTCTACATCTGGACAAACTATAAAGGAAATGTGAGATTAGGTTAAAAACTATTTAAGAGAGATGCCTCGGTGGTTCAGTCAGTTAAGCATCTGCCTTTGGCTCACAGCATGATCCCAGGGTCCGGGGATCAAGTCCCACATGGGGCTCCGTGCTTGGTGGGGAGCCTGCTTGAGTTCTTTCACTCTTTTTCTCAAATAAATAAATAAAATCTTTAAAAATAAAAACTAAATATTTAAGAAGTAAAAGACATCAAATTTGTTTCCTTGCACTGCATTTTCTCAGAAACCTACGAAAGGATGTGCTACACCAAAATAAAGGAATAAACCAAGAACTGTGAGGATGACACAGGATCCAAAACAAGAAAAGAAAAAAGGAATTCCTAGGATAATGAAGGGAAATCCCATAATGGCAGCTGGGTAGCAGGAAACCTCAATAATAGATTCCCTGATGTGTCTGACTATACTGACAATAATTTTACAGTTCTTAAAAAGAGTATGGGAAGAACTACACAGGAAGTTAAACAAATTCAAAAGGAGGAGAGATGATTATTCTTTTTTTAAGGAGTATCTACTTTCAATGTGGGTTTCCAACTCATGACCTAGAGATCAGGATTTGGATGCTGTACTGACTGGGCAGGCCACCAGTCAAACTCCCCAAAAGGAGGACAGACAATTATTAACAAATTCAAAAAGTTTTGAGAGACCATACAGTACCGAAATATAGTATATACTACTTTGCTCAGCTGTGAACATAATTTACCTAATCATAAAAAAGGTAAACACTAAGAATTAATATTAAAATTCTACTGGGACCATGGAGTCCTAACAGAAGGACAATGATTGGGGGAAAGGGTGTTATGAGTGCTAAATATTCAAGCTGCATTGTATAGGGTAACAGGTAATACCTGAAATTGTCTAATCAAAAGGAAGAAAAGAATAAGCAAGCAATTTAAACATATGTAGGTAAATATCAGGAGAGCAGCTGAAAGAGTTCAAAGTATCGGTATTTAGGGATGACCGCTATTTTCCCTATCAGCTTTATAATCCTATTTGACATTAAAATTATATACATGAATTACTTTACTGAAACTAAAATTTAGAAGGAAAAAAAGCAAATGATCTACACTTTCTTAAATACGGTCGTCTTCTAGTTTATCCCAACGCAGCAGATCTTACAGTTGAAGACCACCGTGACCTCAGACCTGCCTAGGCTCAGAGTCTGGACGTTTTCTTTAACACTTCGGTGCTAAGGAAAATTTGTTGTCTCCTATGAAGGGTGAATAACAAAAGAAAATCTTCCCGACAGAATGAAGCATTATAAACTTAACTTTCAAAAATCAAACTTAGGGTTTAGAGTTAAAAGTAGTAACACAAGAACTCTTGTTCTTTCCAAGAACTTTTGCTTATATCTAACTACTTACACCTTATTTTTTTTTCCCAAGTGGTTTATCTAATTATGGAACCAGAGTTAATTCCCTTTACTCCAAGTTTAATTTTTTAAAAATCAGAAAAAATTCGGTGAATTATAATAAGAAATTTTCTTGAATCCAGAAACCACAAACCAGGGTCACCACATAAAACTGTGTACTTTGTTTTCTGCAAGCAGACGTGACAGTAAAGCTAAGATTCAGCAACTCACCAAACCAAGACACCCATGTTGTTAAGCCCAGAAGGAAAGCTTACCCAGAGAGACCCCTTTTTGCAAATGAACCAGCCAGAGGATGCACCTTTTATCTAATTCACAAGAGATGCAGGACACACTAGCTGAACCTCTGATTAACTGTCTTTCTTAAAAAGGCTTTCTTTTAGTCATCTGATTAATTTGCACTTGGAAAAAACTAGAAGAGCATGAGCAGTGGTCAAATCTATGTGATCATGATCTACATGTACAGATTGATGCCACTATGACAAATGACTGGTTACTTACCAGGAATGTGTTTCCACAATGCCCACACACGACCCTTGTACCTTCTGGCTGGACTGGCAATGCAGGTTGAGCTGGCTGTTCTTCAGAAATAAGCATTACTGGGCTAAGGTTAATTATGCGTCTACTGTGGAAAGAGAAAGGAAACAACTTCCTTATCCCACAAATGGACGGAGGGCAAAACCTGTAGTCTATGCACAGCATTGAAAATAGATTGCACTTGTTTTATAAATAGAGATTCAGGCTTCGAAGCCAAATTCATAGAAAGCGGAAATAATTTCAAAAGCAAAAAAAGACAGTTGTTTAATATTTGTGATGGAAACCATTCATTATCGTGTTGGTTCTAACCAATGGCCTTGGGAACCATTTAACTGCCATTTCCAAGTTCCTACAACTCCAAATCAGAAAATCATTTTTATCATTCCCTATCTAGGAAGACAAGTTGAGTTTGATAGAGGACTACACAAGTTAAAATATTCTACATCTGCGCCATGAAGGTACCATATTGCTGAGTCACAGCCAAATTTCTCTGGGTATTCTTTGATGTCTGTTTAACCAGAGTTGGACAAAAAGGAAAATGGGAGGTTTCTCTCCTGTCTACTCCATCAGATGGGGTTGCAAATGATTCATATAATGATCAAAAAGCCAGAAATCACAGAAAAAAAGACAGTGGAAGTCTTGATATACTCCTACCTGGGCACATCTATAATGGCATTTGATAAGGGCAAATAGCTCCAGAATTTATTGTGTCGGTTATGTTCAGCGAAGACACAATGAGGTACACAATGACGACTAAAACACTTCCGGGTTAAGATGAATTAAATCAAGGGTAAACTAGGTGGTTACTTCTGGGTTTTTTTATTTCTTTTTCTTTTAAACATATTTATTTGAATTGATCTTAATCACTTCATATGTACCCATTATAGTTGGGTGTCCCCTCCCTTCACTGATAAAACAGACGTCTGAAGTGGCTTGCAAATAGTGTTCTTAGAAACACCTTTATTGCAACTGTTTAAATGCCTGACTGCATGCATTGCAGATTGGGTTCATTCTATTCACTCAGATAACACTGGCTGCAGGTTGCAACCAGAGATCTCATAAATACCCTTATTACAAGTGTTCTTAATAACTTCACTACATACATTTACAATGGGGATAAGTGGTTACTTTTAAATAAGTTTAGGGAGTCACTAATTTATTACAGTGCATTAAGTACTTATATAACATCAGGAAAACGTCCATTGTTCATTCAAGAATATTATATCTTACAAATACTTGTGATCATTAATTTCAAACTAATCACATCATTCCTTTAACAAAGAAAAAATAATAATCTAGGTCCTGTAATTACTTTGAGGGCAAAGACTATTTAGAACAAAGCCTGGTACATAATGAGCCTTTAAAAAGTACTTGCTAGATGAACAAATGAATGAATGAATCTTTATCTCTTACCAGTTAGGTCTCGGACATCCTATTCGCCGAGATGTGTCCTTACAAATGAGGAGACAATTACAAGGGCATCTAACATATTTCTTCCCTGTTGGGGGGTTTTTGATTGGCTAGATAAGGGAAGAAAATGCAAACACAGCAAATTAACCAAAGGACAGATTGCCAAAGCTTGTTTCTATATAAAAAGGAAATGATTCCTTAAAAACTTAGGCTCCCCATAGTGCTACCAAAGTACAGGTTAAGGAAAAGTGCATCATAAGTGGTTTTAAATAGCTCAAATGTTGGCAAGCACTCTTATGAAATTTTGGGGCTGCAGAGATATAATTGTGAAGGGCATATTTCAAGATTAGTTTGCAGTGCCCCTTTAATATGAGAAGAAACTTAAGTTCATAACAAGAATTGTTTTCCCTTCAAAGTTTTAAGACCAGACAAAGTCAACTCTCTGTCCTACCTGGTACAAACATACACTAAAGGTCCTTGCACCTACTTGGAAAGAGCAAACTCATTAGGAATAGTGGGCAAAGAGGAGTATATAACAAATTTGAACTTTACTGCCAAGAATATAAGTGATTTTTATTACATCTTTTAATTTAAAAACAAATAACTTGCAATAGCTCTTAATGCTACAGTTTTTAAAAACTTTATAGTAAATTTAAAAGCAAGAATTAACACCAAAGAAAACACTCCTTTAGATAAGGACTTAGTGGGGTGCCTGGTTGGCTTAGTCGTTTAAGCGTCAGTCTTTGGCTCAGGTCAATGATCCCAGGGTCCTGGGATGGAGCCCCATATCAGCAGGGAGCCTGCTTCTCCCTCTCCCTCTGCTGCTCCCCCTGCTTGTGCATGCACTCTCTTTCTCTCTCTTTCTAATAAATAAATAAATCTTTTTAAAAAATAAAAAAGAAAGAAAGAAAGAAAGAGAGAGAGAGAGAGAGAGAAAGAAAGAGAAAAAAAGAAAGAAAGAAAGAAAGAGAGAAAGAGAGAGAGAAAGAGAGAGAGAAAGAACGAACTTGGGCTTGTTAGAGTAAATAACCTATGAAGCAATGAGAGGACTAGATCAACACTCCAGGGCATGCCTGCCAAAAATGTATAGCTCCAATCATTAGGAAATATCAGACAAACCCAAACTGAGGAACATTCTACCAAACACCTTACTTGTACTCTTGGAAGATGTCAAGGCAATCAAAGACAAAGAAAGACTACATTTCAGACTAAGGGATATTAAAGAGGCACAGTATCCAAATACAACATGGGATTCTGGATTCACTCTTGGGCCATATTGTTTAGTTTAGTTTTGTTTTTTAATGGAACCATTGAGCAAACATGAATTAGGTCCAAAGATCAGATAACAGCCATTGTATTAATGTTAATTTCCTATATTTGATCATTGTACTATGATTATATAAATGAATGTCCTTTTTTTTTTTTAAAGGAAATTCACACTAAAATGTTTAGGGGTAGAAGAGCCCCATGTCTGCAATTACAAGTTTCTTAAAAGAAAAAAAAAAAGGATTATTTAGAGAGTGAAAGCCAATGTGACAAGATTCTAATGCATTTGGGAAATGTGAGTACAGGATTTGTGGGGATTCTCTGTACATAATATGTACTATTATTTTTATAAATTTTCTGTGAATCTATAACACATTTCAAAAAAAGATTTAAAAATGTAAGTAAACAAACTGTTTTTAAAAAGATATTATTTATTTGACAGAGAGAAACACAGCTAGAGAGGGAACACAAGCAGGGGGAGTGAGAGAGGGAGAAGCAGGCTTCCTGCCGAGCAGGGAGCCCCACGCAGGGCTCAATCCCGGGGCTTCATCCCGGGACTCCAGGATCATGGCAGAAGCTTAACCACTGAGCCACCCAGGCGCCCAGTAAGTAAACAATCTTATTAGAAATATATAAAAGTTACCAATAAGTAATCAACAATTTATTAAAGTAGTTATAACAGATAAAATCTGAGTATCTAAAATCTATAAACATCCAGAATGTGTTACTATCCAATCTAAAATACCAAGAAAACCAGAAACTGGGTTAATTCCTGTATATTCAAATTTCCCCCATTAAGGAAATGTGTATTTGACAAATGACAAACCTTTCTATATTATATTCCCAACTTATTTCTAGAACTCACTTCTCTTGTTTATAAAACAAGGCGATTGAACTAGAATAACTGGTCTTTATTGCCTGTGTATGCCTTGTCATGTCTGATCTGCAGGGAAATGCAGGTAAAAATGGCACCGTCCTTACCCGTAAGTTTTAATATTCTTACTTATTAATAAAATGAACCTGTATGTGCCTGACACTGTTCTAGGCACTTTATCCCTGTAATCTCAAGGGCAACTCTATTAGGTAGACATTATTATTATACCATTCTACATGAGGAAACCACAGTGTGGAGAAGATAAGTGCCAAGGATAGGTAGCTACCAAGTGGCAGAGCTAAGATTCAAGGTCCGGTCCATTAGGCTCCAGATCCCAGACTCATAAGTAATCATGTAGCCAATTAGCTCCACGCTTCCTCCAGGACTTCTCAACTTTTCCATTAGGTTGCCCTAGAAACCGCTTCTCCTTTAATCTTAAATTCTGTATTTTCTAAACCTTGCTAAAATTCATCCGTTTTTTCTCTCCCTCGATTTTTTTTCTTTTCTTTCCCAATTATATTTACCGAAATAAGAAGGGCTTTCATTAACCTTGGGTTTTTTTTTTCCTTTGCTTTTTTTTTTTTTTTTTTTTTTTTTCTAATCTCAGAAATATCAGGTTCCTATCAGAGGTAGCTGCCCGGAATAGACACACTGATCTCCTGTTTTAGGTGACATGAGGAGAATGAACCACAGTGAAACCGAGCAGGGGACGGTGATAGTGAACAGAAGGGAGCTGCTCTGTTGGACCCTGGTCCATTCACCTATTCTTTTCAACCCAGAATTTCTCCAGAGAAGCAGCTAGTTGCCTAACACCTCTTCACTCATAAATTCAAGATCAAATTACATTGCAAAACTGGCCAAGTCATCTGGTAAAGCACTCCTTCCACACATTTCCCCCTCTTCTCCTTCCCTGTAATATAACTGAATCCGCACAAGGCAATCTAGTTAGATACTACTCACTTTCTCTAGAATATTGAGAAATACACTTCCTTATGTAAAAGGAGTTATAATGATATAAAAATGTCAACGCAATTTTCTTTATGTCAGAGTAGTTTATTTGTACCCAAATCCTATTATTCTGGAATAATGAACTCATCACTTCTGAGTAGCCAGTTGAAGCTGTTGGCTAAATCCATAGCCTGTTCTGTTTACTTCCAAGAGTAAATAAAAAGCTTTAGAAAAAAAGAACTCATTAAAGAACAAAAGTTTGTAGGGATGGTGGAATAGGAGAAAAAATTAATAGTAACATCAAATCGAAAAAAACCCTTTCAGGTATTGGGTGTTTTTTTTTATTTTGTTTTGTTTTTAATTGTCATCTATGTCTCACAACTTTTATTTGGTTGTTAACTCTAAATTGAGCACTATGGAGGTTAATGTTAGGTTTGCTAGTCAGTGTTCAACGTAAAAAGAAAATAGCTGGTGTTGTAGGTATCACCTGTATTTACACAGTAAAGTTTATCTCCAAATGATGTCCCTTATAAAAAATACATACTTGCAATGAAATATATTGCTTCATGACGTAAGGTTTTATTTTATGACTTTTCTGTAAAACATATAAAGCCTAGTATTCATGTTTCATGGTTCTTAGAGACACAATAATCTCTGGCTGATTTTTTTTTTTTTTGAGACTTTTCTACGAAGGAAAATATACAAATACCAACAATTGATATTTAATTACAGATTTTGAGAGACACTGAAATTTTAAAAATAAAGACTAACCATAAAAGTAAAAATACATTTAATCTAACTAGTATCCACTTTACCAGTTCATTACTTGAAACCAAAAATTTTACTTAAAATGTAATTATTCTTCTCCAGGTTCAGTTAAAAAAAAAAAGTGCCCTTCGAATTTTTTTGAACATTTCTCTAAATTATTATCAAGCAAATAGCATAAAATCAAGCTATTTGTGAACACTGTAGCACAGGTATCAATAAATGCATAATCTTAAATCCAGGAAAACCATACAGACATCCTACAGGTGTAAAGCGAGTTTAAATATTCAACATGGTAAGTACAAAGTCCGCATCTGACGTGAAATTTGGCATGTCTTCATTTTTGTGAAAATCAAAATGGACTTAATTGTGATGTGGATAGACACTGAGGATAATTATAAATACCTGATAGGGCTCAGTCCATGTTAGAAAGTAAAGAGCCAAATGGCATTACATTTAAATTCATCATGAAATTTTCGTAATGGCATTGGCCTTAAACACCTGGAGACATCGTTGTATGGTAAAAGAGAACTAGAGAGAAGAAAGAAAGGATGAGAAAATATGGCCATCTCTATATCCAGACAACATCTACCTTTAAGTAACATTACTGGAGTATTCCTTAGGAGAAAAGATGTTACATAACAATTTATGCCTTATTAATGGAAATTCTCACTTACCGTAGCTTCATTGCAAACCGTGCACTTAACCACATGTTGGTGAAGCTTGCCATCCAAGTTGATGAGAGACTGGCACACGCGGCAGTTTATTACTGGAATACCACTGGCATCGGGGCTGGCTATGGCCGTGTATGGAGGTGGGAGTTCCGCTGAAAAAGTTACCAGTCACTGAATCAGAGCTAGCGGTATTACAGAGAACAGAGGTAAAGCAGAAACTATCACAAATGACCTCATTCTTGTATTTATATTTTCAACACTAGCCAACTTATCCTAGTCTCAGAGCACAAACACGTGTGGGACTACATTGAGAGGTAGAATAACTCTTCCTCTGATAAAATCTAAATCATGTTTGCCTGGATCTACCCAAATGATCCGGCTTCCTTTTACTAACCTATACCAACATCTCCACTCTGTTCCTGCATAAACCCCTAGAACTTGCAACGTGAAAGTGATGATCATGCCTAAAGAATCTGACACTAATGATCTGATTACCAAGAAAGAGAAACAGTCAGTGAGAGCAAAATTTCTACATCACTTACACACCCATAAATTGTGCACTGCCAGGCTGCGTTTATAAAGGGACTGGTGTGTAACAGTTGGCCACGTCAACAACACAAGTTTTGCAGGTAGTTAAGGAGAGACAAAAGTGAATGTAGGAAAACTAAACATATCAACGTGGAACAGAGCTAACTGGAATGGAGCAATGCTAATTTCAGACATAAAACAAAAATAAACTTAACCTTTACTTATCTCAAATACTAATTAAAAAATTAATTAAAAATCCAGGAAATACACTTAAGTATTTATGGGTAAATAATATGATGTCTAGGGTTTGGTTTAAATACTCCAAGACAAAAATGGTTTAATAGATGAAACAAGATTAGCAAAATGTTGATGATGAATAAATACAGTGACGAGAAAGTTGCTTTGTTCTGACCAGTTTTGTGTGTGTTTGGAAACTGCCAGAACAGAGGCAGTTGAGTGGCTCCATCAGTTGGGCATCTGACTCTCGGTTTCAGCTTGGTTCAGGACCTCAGGGTCTTGGGACTGAGCCCCATGTGTGTCCGGGTCTCAGTCCCAGACTCAGCAGGAAGTCTCTCTCCCTGTCTGTTTCCCTCTGCATCTCCCCCACTCTGTGCTCGCTCTCGCTCGCTCTCTCTCTCTCTCTCTCTCTCAAATAAATAAATAAGTCTTAAAAAAGAAAAGAAAATTGCCATATAAACACACAGACAATTTTCTGCATCCTAAGTTTGCCTGATTGGGTAGAGGGTGGAAGCCCAGTTTCAGAATCATGTTCATCTGCCAGAAGTACGTACTTGTGGTAGAAGTCTGAGAAAAAGAATCTAGATGCACTACTGTGGAATGGGAATTTCTAAAGGGGACAGTCTTACCCCATTGTGTAGCTACCTCAATTACAGGCATAGGAGGCCCTTTCCAGTAAAGGTATTCTAATTAGGACTTCTAGGCAGAGCCACACCGCAACACGTGATTCATGACTTGAAGCCCCACTAATGAGAACGGGTATTTCAAAGGACTTCTGTGATACGCTATTAAATAGCTAATCATGAAAAGAGTTATTTTTGAAATAGAGATTTTCTGCCCACTGAATTAGAGTCTCAACTCTGTGGTATTTTTTAAAGCGTAGCACACTTGTTTAAAATTCGCATATTACCACCTGGCATCCTTGAGGTTTATCCTATAGATTTTTTTAGACTAGCAAAGGATTAGCAATAAGTGCTATTCATTTAAATGATTCATAATAAGGGGTGCCTGAGTGGCTCAGTCAGTTGAGGCTCTGACTCTTGGTTTCAGCTCAGGTCATGATCTTGGGGTTGTGGGATTGAGACCCCAGTCAGGTGCTGCACCCAGCAAGGGATGGAGTCTTCTTGAGATTCTCTTCCTCTGCCCCTCTCCCCACTTGCACACCCACGTGCTCTCTCTCTAAAATAAATAAATCTTTAAAAAATGATAATAAATGATTCATGATAAGCTAAATTTCCACAACAGTAAGGCTCTGAAAGAGACCACTTTGAAATGACAATATGCATACATTTCTGGGAGGCTTCTACCAGAACACTGCCAAATACTGAACTTGAAAAGAAGCTATAGATGTCTTAAATTATAAAAATAGCTTTAAATCCTTGGAAGAATTTGAGGTTGATCCAGAGTGATTTATAATGTATTAATTAAGAAGTAAAAACAGGTTAAAAGAAACAATGAGTCAACAACACACTAGAGCCCTTGCAATTTTATCAGATCTCAAAGAAGATGTTGTTTAGGAAAACAAATGCATACCTCACTAGAAATTCTAGACACACTGCCTGATGTTTAATAATAAATACTGCTTTACTAATTATTAGCATTATTAATAAAAGCAGTTTCATCTCTTGCCTTTTTCTTGAGTTACCAAGTAACATGAAGTAGATTCTCCCATCATTTCAGGTCTCCATCTTACATAATATGACAGAAAAGAAATCTAAAGACGAGAGAATTTCACAAAGAAAACAAGTGCCTTGAGAATGAGGGGATGGGAGAGAGTCCACCCACTGCAGCATACACAAAAGGCCAGTAAAGCCCATCTACTCCAAAAGGCAGAAGTTTTGTTCAAAGGAATCTAAGAATCCCAATGGGGAATTAAAAAAAAAACATTTAAACAGCCAACAAAACCCTGTGAATTTTTTCTCTAAGATTTATACCACATAATTTTAACCTGTCCAAAAAAAAAAAAAAGCTTTTGATTATGACAAAAATATGCTTGAATCTTTTGGAGGCTTGAGAAGAGAAGGGAGGGGAAAAGAAAAACAAGTGAGGATCAGAAATTTAGGATGGGAGAAGCTATAAGCTCCATGAGACCAGAGTCATATCTGGCTTGTTCAGGACTGACTCGCCAGCACTTGTCATAGTGCCTGGTCTATGGCAGATGTTCAATGACTATTTACTGAATCAATGGATGGATGGATGGATGGATGGATGTGTGGGTGGACGGACAGATGAATCGCTGATCTCTATCAAACACATCTATTTCTCTTGGGGAAATAACACTATATATTACTGCTGCTCTCATTAAAAAGGAGCTCGGGTCCCAGCATGCAACTAAGCCTCACTAAAAAAAGGGTCTCTACTATATAGAAGAATACCCTCCAAATCATGCACTGACAGAGGTGAGGTAGTCAGGAGGCACTGGTCTGGTCCACCAGATTAATGGAATCAATCCAAGGAATCAATAGAATGACAGATGCTGCAGCCTAATTGCTCCACTACACAGTGCTTCCGGGCCTATTGTCTCCATTTTCTGTCCATTACCTCAGCCCCAAGCTGATATAGAGATATGTCTTGTACTTTAACCCCCCCAAAAAACCTTCACCTGTAACTCCCTCTCCTTTTGTGAGAGTCTTTTAATTTCAGAGATCCCACAGTTAGTAAACCTGTAATAACTGGCAATTTAGATTGTTCATTCTCTCTCTTCTCACTGTGAAAGTCAACAGATTACAACTACCATACCTGTTTAAAATTTCTGCCCTGGATAAAAGGTCCACTGTCATCTCAGAACTGAGGATCATTAGATATTGAGAGCCACAAAAAGTCTTCATTTTGGAAGAGCTTTATTATTTAGACAATGGTCATTTTCTCTATGGAGTTTGCATAAGTGAAAAATCTTTGTTTCCTCCATATGAGCAGTATTTGTTAGACCAGTAGTCCCCAATCCCAAAAAACTTCAAAGTTCCAGAGTTATACTCTGCTACAAATTAAAGCAATATTAGGAATAATATAGTCTAATTTCTTAAACTTATGGAAGAGAAAACCGAGGCCTAGAAGTTCTAACTTTTGAATAAATTTGTATACAGCCTTCAGCAAAGTCAAGAGCTGAGTGCACTCCCAGAGCTTTCTCCACAATAACAGCTGTCTCTCTAGAGAATAATTTAATGCAGGCAAAAATATAAGGACTAGTGAGAATTCTGTAGATTATCAGATCTGAACTAAAAGGGAAGAGAAGGACATGGAAGACATGGAAAATAAAAAATAGGACAGAGTATAAAAAAAGAATCCATTCATGATCATAAAAACTTGATAGAAAAACCCAGACTTGTAAAAAAAAAAAAAAAAAAGCCAATATGAAAGAATACAGATCACAAGGCATACATAATGGTCTTCCTAAAACACTCCAAAGGAACCATTATTATTCGGTAAACCCACAGGTGATCAAATTACATTTTCCTATCATAAACACAGACCTAATTTATCTATTTATGTCAAACAGCCCCTTGTCCCGCTAATTCATCCTAGCGTATTAATCCATACTTCACTTTTTTTTACTAGAGATATCCTCCAGCATTTTAAAGGTTGAAATTGTTTCTGCTGGATTGCGCTGACCTTTCTTAGCTCAAGCCTCTTCAATGGCGATTATTTTCCAGTTTAATTAACTTATTTCACTAATGCACTCTTTATATTCACCCCTTCAGGCCCTTGACAAAGATGTGGTATCAAAATTGAAAGATGACATCCAATTAAAAGGAGTACTATTTTAGGACACTATGATTAAGGATGAGCAAGCAAAGTATAAAAGGCCAGCTTGTGAGGAAAGCCCTGGCTGGCTTTTTCTCCTCCTTAGGATCTTCGTGGAGAATACGGATTAGGGACAGAGTGAGCCTGGCTGATATGGATGATCCACTCTGTGAAACCAAAGAAACAAAACTATTCTGCGAAACTCTGGGTTCTTCTAGAACCATGAAACTCTCAGAAGGTTCCATCAGGCTAAAGTCAGCATGGAAGGGTAAATGTGCTCCTTACTATGTTACTGACCTGTAGCTCCAAATCTACCCTTCTGTTCTTGGTCATGCTAGAGCCAAAACTCTGCAGACCACATTGTAACTGCCAGCCGGCTGCAGGCTCCATTCTGTGAACAGGAGGTGACGAAGGGAGCCTGCAAGGTTGGGGGAGGAAGAAGGGACTTATGCCCTTTCCCCAGGTATGCAGTCTTTCTCCAGAATTCAGGAACATCAGCAGCAGCTGACCGGTGCCTCTTGGAGGTCATGCCTCAGTTCTGCAGGACCCCACCTCTAAATTATTACATCTCAATGACTCCAATCACTTCCCTCTGTTCTCTGAGCCCTAGACTTCAGGTAGCAGCTTCCTACATCTGATACCTACTTGATACCTCAGGATAGCATTTTTACCTTTTAGTTAACCCGTTAACAACTTCATTCTTAATTAACAATTCTATTACATTCCATTGCGTGGTTTCTATCTTCAGGACTTAACTGATACAAAAACTCATGCCAAGAGTAATCCCAGGAAACTGACCCTCAAAAAATGGGGGTGCCTGGGTGGCTCAGTTGTTTGGGCATGCAATTCTTGATTTTGGCTCAGGTGTGATCTCAGTGCCATGGGATGGAGCCCCACATCAGCTCAACGCTCAGTGGGGAGTCTGCTTGACATTCTCTCTCACACTCTCCCTCTGCCACTCCCCCTGCTCTCTCCCTCAAATAAATAAATAATACATCTTAAAAAAAAAAAAAATGGGACTGGAGAAATGGTGTGATCACGCCTTGGGCTCAACTTCAGTCCTGAGCTCCTTGACCAGTGGGACAGACACAGTAAGGTAGAAATTGGTGGCTCACAGTGGCATCCTGATGAAGCAGATTAACCCCTGTAGATGACTGTGATGGTTGTGGCTACTTCACTAGACAATTATGGCAGGAGTAATTACTATCCAGGTTGTGATATGGGATGGATTCCCATGAATACAATGGAGCATTTACAGAAAGAAAATGAGAAGCTCAGGTCTTTAAATGCTCAGCTCAAGTTCATGGTCAGAGAACCAGAGAACTCCTACTGCAGCCCTAAAAAACCCTTATATCCAACTGTCACAGGGCTTACACTGCTGTAAATCAAGCACAAATTTAATTGTGTAGATTGCAAAATTATAATGTCAGCCAAATCCACAGCCTTACCAAGCTCTCAGGTGAAAGCTGGAATGCTGACTGGGAAGGAGTGGACCCCTGAAACATGGAATAGGGGCATCTGGTTGTAGCCAAACAGACGTAAGAAACCCTGAGTCCCTCTGAGCCTCCCTTATGAGCAGAAAGCAGTTTTTCTCCTTGTGTTTAAAGAGACGAGCCTTCCCTCACAGGAAAACTCTCTCACCAGTGGGCAGCCATTCTCCTTGACACTCATCCTCACCCCTGGTTGCCTCAAAACACAGAACTAAGCTCAGATCAAACAGGTTCCAGGAGGACAAGACTAAAGCATGACTCAGGAAGCAGTAGTTTATACATCAAGAGAATTGCAAGATTTTGCAAATATGTATCATCAGAAACCTGGAGAGTATGTGTGGGGGTAGATCCTAAGAGTATTAAACTAGAGAGGATGGAACTGAGTTGAGCCAAATTTAATCATATGGGTATACATTTACCAGATGCTCTGGATTGGATGTTTGTTTTAAAGCTGGAAGTAGCTCTCTATCAGTTTCTTTGTCTGTTGCTGAGACTCGGCCTTATGTTCAATGGAGTTGTGAAATCAGAACATCCCCAGCATGGCGCAGAAGAAGAATCAAAGACTTAGGGAGTTAGAATGTTGGAGTGAATTTATCAGATGAAATGTGCATGCCCACACCCTACTACATGGATTGGCTTTTTTTCTACGTTGGACTGCTACTCCCGGGGCAATCCTAGTTTTGTAGCTGAGGGGGTGTCATAGAGAGCCCTGCTATAAGCTCTGAGGCCAGAGAAAGAGGCCTTCAGCTCTATTTGAGAGGAAAGCAGCAGCCCGCCAGGCACTCTGCGGTGGGTTCCCAGGAGGCAGTGAGCAGTCGGTGGGTCACAAGCGTCCACTGTGTATGGGGTGCACTGCTAGAGTTACAACAGGAGCACCCCCAGGGAATGAGGCTCCAGGGCTTCTAGAGGTCCTGTTCTTAACTCGGAGACAGCAAGAGTCCAAGTCCAATTGGGTGTGGTAAGTGCTCTGATAAAGATGTGCACAGCGGCTCTGGGAGCACAGAAGAGGGCATCTAACTCTGCCGAAGACAGAGTGGGTGTCAGGGGTGCGAGGTGGGGGCAGGGGAGAGAGGCTGGTGGTAGAGTCATTCTAGCACAGTTTAGCTTTCCTCCAATACTGCAGCCTTTCTTCAAATTGTTACCATTAACTCCTTTCTCCAAACAGCAGCTCCAGAAAAACAGCCAAATACTAATTGAGTGTGGTTGCACGTCAAACCGTATCAATCTACATCTGAATGCTCCAGTGCTGCTCCTAAGAGCTTATGGGTGCCTACCGCAGACCCCATGGCAAGAGCAAACCAGGCATTCCTATGTCGCAGGTAATGATGAGGACTGAATTCCACTCTGAGCTATTAATCTCATCTTTCCCTCCCTTCATGGTCTCAGGCATTTGGGCCGTATTGAACCACTGCCACATAATTGCTGGCAAGAAATGCCCAGTGACCTGCCAATGACCAGTTCCTGGATGGCAAAAGTTTCTGTTCTGACCTCTCAGTTTCCCATAAGGCAATATTTCTGCCTTATTCTAATACTGCATTTCATCTGTAGCACTAGTGCTTTCTTCAAGTATTAACAGTGAATAAGTTATATTTTTTTTTAAAAAATTCTATTTATTTGACAAGAGAGAATACAAGCAGGGGGAGGGAAGCCACAAGAGGGAGAGGCATAAGTAGGCTCCCCGCTGAGCAGGGAGCCTGACTGGGAGTGGGCGTGCCTCGATCCCAGGACTCTGACATCATGACCTAAACTGAAGGCAGACACTTAACCCACCCAGCCACCCAGGGGAATTAAGAAACTCCTCCTATAGCCTAAGGAGGTAAAGAATTCCTATTCTGTCATTCTTCCAAGACAGCTCATTTTTACTATGTATTTACATTTCTAAAGACTGTACATTTCTAAAAAAAAGGAAGACACTCCTTTACATATAACTAAGTATACACACTAAATGATAACTTAAAGGTTATAAGTATTCATAAATTAGTTACAAAATATACTCAAATAAAACTGAGCCCCATAAGAGAGAATATGATGAGGGGAAAATGACCTCAGTACATGGGGAAAGGAAAAAAGTTCAACCAGATCTGTAATTTTATTTGTTTCAATATATGAAAGAGCACAGCAGAATGTTAAGTTCCAATATAACCAAGGCACCTGGCTGGCTCAGTCAGTAGGGAGCATGTGACTCTTGATCTCGTGGTTGTGAGTTCAAATCCTACCTTGGGCATACAGATTACTTGGAAAACAAAACAAAACAAAACAAAAAACGGGCGCCTGAGTGGCTCAGTTGGTTAAACGTGTCTTCAGCTCAGATCCTATCTCAGGGTCCTGGGATCAAGCCCAAGTCTGGCTCCCCCCTCAGCAGGATGCCTGTTTCTCCCTCTCCCTCTGCCCCTCCCCCTGCTTGTGCTTGCTGCCTCTGTCTCTGTCAAATAAATAAATAAAATCTTAAAAACAAAAACCCAAGGTCCAGCATAATTAGATGGTAAGATAATATGAATGATAATATTATACTCAGTAAATCTATCTGAAATGACCTAGGAATTAAAAAGATTCTAGATGAAGTCATTTTGTAATTTTGGAACATATTCCCATAAATCTAAGCAAAATCAGACACAAAAATGGAGTGACACAAACTTATTTATTTTTAAGCATATCTATTTTTTATTTTTATTTATTTCTAAGCATACAGTAAGTATATAAAGGTATTTAGTGAGCAAGTCCCTTGATTTTTTTTTAAGATTTTATTTATTTGATAAAGAGGGAGCATAAGCAGGGGGAACAAAGAGGGAGGAGGAGAAGCAGACTCCTCACTGAACAGAGTGCCTGACCAACCAGACATGGGGTTTGACCTCAGGACCCTAGGATCATGACCTGTGCCCAGGGCAGACACTTAACCAACTGAGCCATCCAGGTGCTACAAGTCCCTTAAATTCTACTGCTCAGATGTTTTTATCTCATGGGTTAAATTTCATTTCAAAATACAGAGACTGCAAAAGAAATCCAGAAGTTAATCCAGGAGAGTAAGTTCCTCATTGCAGCCAGCAGACCTTACGCCCTGGAGCTCCTTCTTTCGTCCCACGGGTATTTCTACGGGGGAAGGAGATCTGGCTGTCTGCTCATTTTGTCTTTTGCTCTTCTGTTACTTAACCTGCAAAACCTTTACTTGCTGAGTGACTTCAAAATCCTGATCATGCCATCCTTTCTTGCTATCTCAGTCTATCATTCGTTCAGTCAACATCTGTTGAGTGCCTAGATGTAGAAGATCATTTGCAAGGGACTATGAAAGGGACTCAGAGATGAAAGATACAGGAACCATACCTCCTTCCTTGTGTCCCTTAACAGGCTCATATACACAAATAAATATTAAGATAAAGAATGGAGGGGCACCTGGGTGGCTCAGTCGGTTAAGTGTCCAACTCGATTTCTGCTCAAGTCATGATTTCAGAGTTGTGGGATCAAGCCCCATGTGGGGCTTAGGCTGAGCATGGAGCCTGCTTGGGATTCTCTCTCTCTTCGTCTCCTTCTGCCCCTCACACCCTTTCACACTCAGTCTCTCAAAAAACAAAAACAAAAACAAAAACAATGGAAATGTTGAGAGATACTGCTTTGGGAACATAGATCTTCCAATAATGGAGATCAGAAAAGATTATATGAAAGAAAATGGCTTTGATGAATGAGTAGAATTTCAATGTTTTAGCTTCCAAAGTCCCTTCTACTTACAGGAAGTAAACAGCATATCCTTATCTAGAAAAGACTAGAAGTGGCTAATAAGTGATGCAAGTATGAGGCAATGAGTATGGTCTTAAGGAAAAGCATGTCCACAGTGATGTGTTTTCCATTTTAGAACAGGCTCCCTCCCATTAAGACCTTGACAGGCTGGAGTAATGGACCAAATAAAACACACTGAAATGCAAGATGCAAGTGCAAGGACCCGTACAGAGATGTGGAGCGTGCTCCAACACATGGCACTTTAGTCATCTTGTATTCAGGTGTGACTAATAGTTTCATAATAACCTATGCCTTCACTTAGGGCTGGTAAGAAATGCAAATACTCTTTTGTTGAGCATGGTGAAGTATTCTATATGGAGAATCACCAGAACAGGATCCCTGAATTCTGTAAATTTGAAAAATCATTGGCCTATAAATTTTCAAAATATTTTTGTATTAATTGGTAGAATCCATTCAGCTCAGTAGAAATCCATGTTTTCTGGGAAACATCCTATGGCCTAAGACTAAAAACGACTCAGGAGTTTGTGAAAGTCTTCTCACTACTCACTACCATCTCCATATGTTGCTTTTCCTCTGGATTGTGAAATCTTAGCATTTAATCTCTGAAACTATAGAATTTTATCTTGTCACATATCTTCCCCTAAATTCTCCCTCTGTAGAAATTACATGGTCAAATGTTGAACAATTAGAGGCTTTCTTGTACATGGTTTTAAAGTCCGTATTATGAGCCTACCAAGCTTATATATCTCAACTTGACAAAATATGGAAGGAAGAAAGATTTTGCCATAACCTTTAGAAATACACACTTTGAGAGAATGCCCTAATCAGTCAGGTGACACATATAAATACATTCTACAGAATAAAATACTGCATGCTAATTGGGCTTCCAAATGCTTAAAAGAACCATGTAATATTCTTTAATATTCAATATACTATCTTTCCAATTTTCAAAGGATAATGGAATAGGAATTTTTTTTAAAGATTTATTTATTTGACACAGAATGAGGGAGAGAGAGAGCACAAGCAGAAGGAGCAGCAAGCAGAGGGAGAAGGAGAAGCAGACTCCCTGCAGAGCAGGGGGAGCCTGATGCGGGACTTGATTTCAGGACACTGACACTATGTCCTGAGCCGAAGGCAGTCGCTTAACCAACTGAGCCACCAGATGCCCTGGAATAGGAATTTAAGTGAAACAGTGTGGTAAGATAATAACCACCTATACTTTAAAGTTATAGATATATTCTCCTAGGTGTATCCACATTCCTTACTGAGAACAACTGTGTAATAGAACATAAAGCAAAAGGGAACCTACTAAATCACCCCTTCTCAGGTAGGAAACTGAGGCACAGCGACGCAAAGTAATTATTCTAAGGTCAACAGCTGATCAATGGCAGAGAGAACTCAAATGTCAAGTCGCACAGGCTAAACCACATGTGGTGGCAAGATCACCTCTGAGACTAAAAAGGGATTTAGTTATACGGTGCTTGACAAACTTACCCAAAGGCCAGGAAGAGGAGCCACACTTTCCATTTCTTTTTCACTTTTTTTTTTTTATTCTTACAGAGAATAAGAAATTCACTTTGCAACAGCAATCACAGAAAGAATCAAGAAAAGTACCAAAGCAACACAGACTCCAATGTATCTCCGCACCTCTCCCCCACAAAAAGTAGAGTTCTAGCTGAAGAACAGAAAATAGCAAGTGGAACACATTCCCTCTTAAGACCTATTAAAGGGATGTCATCCCCAGTGTATGCAACATCTCTTCATCCTCACAAGAGCAAAACACAAACCAGCAGAGCTCAAAGCTCTATCCAGTGTTGTCTGCTTTTCCCATTTGGATCACTCCCAGGTAGTTGCTTATTGCCCTCAAAGACAGTTATGAGCGTCCATCTGGCTAACTGGCCTCTCTAACATCTGTATTCATCTGGCTAACATCTGTATACATCTGGCAATCCTGAAAGACTTTAACAGAAGGCTCTACCCTAAAAGTTTGACATTCCTGAAAGCAGCATGCAGAGTGCTTGGAAATAAACGGGAAATCGAGAGCATCACCGCTCACCACAGTGAAGTGTTATCACGTGGACGATAAATAATTGTTGAATAAAATTTCCTCTCCAGCCCTGCTGCCTCCTCGCACTGCAGACCTGTGCACCCGGCCGCCAGCTTGACACCTCCAACCAAATGAGGGCTGAAGGCACTTCAAACTCAACGTGTCTACAACAGGATACTGATTTCCTCTGTCCTTCTTCCCCCCACCCCGCACACCTAACTCCTTCTCCTGTTTGTCTATCTTAGGGAAAAAAGCAGTTTTTTCCTAGTTGTTTGGGTCATTTCTGCAAATTTGTGACTCCTTTCTTTTCACTGATTCAATCCAACAGCAAGTCCTGCTGTTGTATGTTTAATGTGGCCTGAATCCAACCAAATCCCACTGTTTCCATCACCTCCTCCCTGGTTCAGACCACCGTCACCTCTTGCCTATGCCACATTAACAGCCTCCTGGTTAGTCGCAGGTCTTCTTAGTGTCTTCTTTTCCCCCAATAATCCATTCTCCACAAACTACCAGAAGGACTTTCCTTCTTTATTTTTTTTTAAGGTGGGAAGAGGCAGAAGAACGGGAGAGAATCATAAGCAGGTTCCACACCCAGCGTGGAGGTTGATATGGGGCTTAGTCTCAAAACGCTGAGATCGTGATCTGAGCTGAAAGCAAGAGTCGGATACTTAACTGAGCCACCCAGGTACCCCCAGGATGATTTCTTTTTTTTTTTTTTAAAGATTTTATTTATTTGACAGAGAGAAACACAGCCAGAGAGGGAACACAAGCAGAGGGAGTGAAAGAAGGAGAAGCAGGCTTCCCGCCGAGCAGGGAGCCCAATGTGGGGCTTGATCCCAGGTCTCTGGGATCATGACCTGAGCCAAAGGCAGTTGCTTAACCAACTGAGCCATCCAGGCGCCCCACCCCCAGGATGATTTCTTAAAAACAAAGTATTTCACGTCTGTCCTTTGTTCCAAACTCTCCATGGCTTCCCATTACCCTCGGAACACAGCCACATCTCTGACAGTGAGCTACAAAATCTCCTTCGTCTTCCCTAGTCTCGTCCCCAGTCCCTTCTGCCACACTCAGCCCCTAAGTCACCACGCTCTAGCCCAGTGCCCACCATGTTCTGAAACAGCATTGTGTTTTATACTTGCTGTTCCAGTAGCCTGGCACATTCCTCCTCTGTCATCCAATGATTGATTCCAACTAATTTTTCAGGTCTCTGAGCAATTGTCATCTCCAAAGTCTCTTTCCTGAAGCAATCTGAAACACTCCCCATACAGCCAGCTGCTCTCCATCTTCATGTCCTGCTTTATTTTCTGCACTCTTGGAAATTATAGTGCTCACTGGATGTAACTCTAATGGGAATGTAAGCTCCCAGGCATTTGAACAGTATAATAGCACTCAAATATTTGAAAGGATGATTGACTGAATAAAACACATCTTGATTAATGTATTTAAGATGCTGGGTAGAGCCAGGAAGAAAAGTAGGCATTATAAAATAGAATAAAAAAATCATGGAGGCTGATGCCTGCCAAATAATAGGAAGGATAAGAATGGGAAATGGGCTTGCCACAATACTGGAAAACTGGAGGCCGAGACCCTTCACCAATGTCTGGGCTCTATTTTCCCTTAACAATGTGGCCTCAGTGAGGCAGATTTTGATTCAAGAACCAACTTGAAAAAACTCTACTAAGTGTAGCATTAGCTTCAGCATATCATGAAATCGAGCTTCAGCAAGACCCTCCTCGCTCAGTATCACAGCTGGTGCACACCCTCATCAAGGCCTTCACGGAGCATCAGGTGCCTGCTCTCAAATATACCTCATCTATTTCTGCTCATTGTGACAACCTGGCTTCCCACGGGTTTCAGAACCCTTGGCAAATAGAATGAAAAGTTAACCTAATCCTACAGTGAATCATGCATTGTGTAGGTCCCTGGGTCTGCATCATCTTTTCCTGCCAATCCACAGCCAACCCTGAATTCTGCAAGGAGGTTCAGAAATTTGATAGAATGCCCAGATATATTTGAGAACTCTAACTCAGTGCAATGTTTTCAACCTTCATGTCCCCTCAAAATTCAGGCTGAAGTTTGACCTGAGCCTCAAGGTGTGAGAAGGAGGAGGCAGGGGACTTTGGGAAGTAACTGGGTGATGAGAGCAGAGCCCTCATGCATGAGTTTAGTGCTGTTAGGAAAGGAATGAGCGAGCTCCCATGCTCTTCCCATGTGAAAAGGGTACAGGAAGTCAGCACTGCAACCTGGACCCCGGCGCTCACTGGACATGGAATCTGTTGGCACTCTGACATTGGACCTCCCAACCTCCAAAACCGTGAGAAATAAATATTTGGTGTTTAAACCATCCCATGTATGGTATCCAGTGACAGCAGCCTGAACTAAGGCACTCAATAAAGCTCTAGTCTAGGGGCGCCTGGGTGGCTCAGTTGGTTAAGGGACTGCCTTCGGCTCAGGTCATGATCCAGGAGACCCGGGATCGAGCCCCACATCGGGCTCCCTGCTCGGTGGGAGGCCTGCTTCTCCCTCTCTCACTCCCCTTGCTTGTGTTCCCTCTCTGGCTGTGTTTCTATCAAATAAATAAATAAAATCTTAAAAAAAGAAAAGAAAAACCAACAGAGTTCTAAGTGAAATGAGACCTTGCCCAACTTTAAACTAAGGCACCATTACTAACTTTAGATTTCTCCAGGTAGAGGACAGAAGAGGATCACTAAAAGTACACCTTATTTACTATTTAGTTTCTACGTGAGAAGTATAGGAGTACATGGTAAACAATTTATCTCTTAAACCGGAAGCCAATTTATTTCCTAGCCACTGAAAACATTTTCTCAAGCAATTTCAAATTTACACATTTTTAAAAAGTGAAACAAAGGTGAAAAGAATAGAACAAGGCCTTTCTAACTATGTTTCATAGGAAACCCAAGTTTCAGAATAAAGGAATATTATCAGCCTCTTCCTAGAAGTAAAGTGCTTTGAGGTGATTTTACAATTAAAGTAAATCTACATTAGAATACTATATTAGATGGAAATGAATAGTTCAATTCTTTACAAAGAATTTGAATATAAACACATAGAACTCTCACTGAGCTCACTAATTCAAAAGACATTTTTGAGTCCTTATCTATTTGTTCTTTTTTGCAGCTTTTGACATGTCTGACCACTTTCTTAGAAGCGTTCTCTTCTTGACTCTGTGATATTAGTCTTTTGGTGTTCTTCTGACCTGCCTGGAAGCTACTTATCAGTCTTCTGGGAGACTCATCTTCCTTTAACTAGTCACTTAATGTGGGAGTTTCTCAAAGCTTTGTCCTGGGCTCTCTTTTTTTATTTTATTTTTTCTCCCTAAGTAGTATCATACATAGCTCCCCAAACTTTTTTTTACATTTCGGTACCCAGAGAAAGTGGCAATATGTTTATAGCTATGCGGAGCTGGAGGCCTCTGGCCTAAAGGCTTGTGCTATTCTAAGAATTGAGGAGAACGAATATCTTAATCCCTGTATGTTCTATCTCAGCACATTGCATGGCACACTGGTGGGGCCTTGGGAAGTTCTGAACCGACATCTATATATTTAGTTGTTACCAATATGCAAATAACCCAATTTTATATTTTTCAGCCCAGGCCTCATTTCTCTGGTCTACACCTGTGGATGCAATTGCCTATCTGCCATCTCCTCTGGGATATTTAAAAACATCTCAGATGTATTATAGCTAAAAGTAAGCTCATGATCTGTGTTCCCCAAAACCTGATGCTCTTCTGGTGTTCTCTGTCTCAGCATAGACAATCATATCACAGGCTGCAGACACCAGAACTCTGGGAGATATCCTTGCCACTTCCCTCTCACTCTCACAGCCATACTACCATCAAGCCATCTTTACTTCCTTAACATCATCTTGTCTCTCCTCCATCACTACCTGGGTCCATGCTATCACCACACTTTATCAGATCCACCTGAATCATACAGTAGCTACTCAAGCCATCTATCCTTGTTAACTCTCGCTCCCCCCTCATTCACTCTCTAATCCAGAAATAGAGTGATTTAAAAAATAATAAAAATAGACATTTTTCCGGAGTGCCAGGGGACCTCAGTTGATTAAGTACCTGCTTTCGGTTCAGGTCATGATCCCAAGGTCCTGGGATCAAGCCTGATGTCGGGCTCCCTGCTCAGCAGGAAACCTGCTTTTCCATTTTCCCAAAGAAGACACACAGATGGCCAACAGACACATGAAAAGATACTCAACATCACTATTCACCAGAGAAATGCAAATCAAAACCACAATGAGCTATCATCTTAAAGCTGTCAGTAAGGCTAGTATCTAAAACATAAGAAACAAGTGTTAGTGAGGATGTGAAGAAAAAGGAACCCTTGTACATTGCTGATGGGGATGCATGTTGGTGCAACCACTGTGGAAAATAGTATAGTTTCTCAAAAAATTAAAAACAGAAATAGCATAGATCCTGTAATTCCATCCACTACAGGTATTTACCAAAAGAAAATGAAAACACTAATTCAAAAAGATACATGCACTCCCATGTTCACTGAGCATTATTTATAATAGCTAAGATATGGAAGCAACCTAAGTGTCCATCAACATAGGAATGGATAAAGATGTGGTGTGTATACACACAATCAAATATTATTTAGCCATAAAAAAACAAGTTACTGCCATTTATGACAACATGGATGGACCAAGACAGTATTATACTAAGTGAAATAAGACAAAGACAAATAGTGTATGACCTCATTTACATATGGAATCTAAAAAACAAAACGAATAGCAGAAACTTCTGTAAATACAGCAAACAAACTGATGGTGGCCCAAGAGGGACGGGGTATGAGGGTGGGCAAAATGGAGAGAGGGGAGTGATAGATACAGGCTTCCAATTAGGGAATGAATAAGTCACATGCATAAGAGGTATAACACAGGGAATATAATCAATGGTACTGTCATAGTGTTGTATGGTGACAGTTGGTAGTCACACATGTGGTGAGATAGTATATCATAAATACTAATCCCTGTGTTCGTCACCAAAATGAATGTAACATCGTGTATCAGCTATATTTCAATTTAAAGAATAATAATAATAATAAAGATCTAACCAGATCATCCATTTGCTGAAGGCAAAATTTCTCAACATGACCAGTAATACCCTGCCTGGACTGAGTAATACTTATGGTTCTGGTCATCTGTTGCTTCAGAACACACCACCCCAAAACCTAGTGACTTAAAACAAAAGTTTAATACTACCTTTCATGATTCCGTGGATTGTTCTGCCTGAGCTGAATAGTAATCACCAGAATCTATCATGCAGGTACAATTAAGAATTTTGCTTGGGTTGGAATCATCTGAAGGCCGAGCTGAGCTCGGCATCCCAGATGGCTTCTTCACTCACATGTCTGACAACTGGTCAGGCATCCCTCTCTCCATGTCGTCTCCCCACATGGCTAGTTAGGGGTTCCTCAAAGCAAGGTAGTCTCCATGCATTCAAATTCTTACAAGACAAGTTACTTTCTTCAGGGTGCAATTTATAAGAGACCAAGGTGAAAGCTGCAAGACCTTTTTATGACCTAGTTTCCAAAGTCATTTAGCTCTCTTTTACTTTATTCTCTAATTCAAAATTGAATCACAGGGTCCATCCAGAATCAAGGAGGCGACCTGTCCAAGGACTTGAATATCAAAAAGCATGGTTCTTTGGAAGGAGCGGTGGGTCTCTAGAGAATATCAACCACATCTACTTCTCCAATCCCATTCTGCAATATATTCCCTTTTGGGGCTTTCACTTTAGCCACACTGACCTTGTTTCAGTTCCTTGTATACCATACTCTACCCCCACCCCCCGAAAGGCTTTTGTACATACTGTTTTTCTTAGGCTAGAATGCTCTTCCGGGGCCCTCCTTTGCCAAGTTCAACTTTAAAAACCTCAATGAACTCTCAGGAAAGCTCCCCCACTTCCTTAACCAGGTTAAATCTTTGTATTACATACTTTCATGGCACTGGATACATTTCTGGCACTGTCCTCATCCCCACTGCACTCTGCATTTGTTCAAATGATTATGTAATTTATGTCTCAATATCCTCCATTAGACTGGAAGAGAGGTCATATCTGTTTTTCCCATCCTACCAGACAAAGCTTGGCTTGTACTCAAATATTTATTTGCTGAATGGATGACAGAAATAACTAAGTAAATGAAATTGTCTCTATATAACAATTCCTTTAAAATTATAGCAAAGTAGATAATCACTTTCCCATAGTAAATACATAGATAATTAGACAACCCCAAATATAAACCATTTTCACAGAGGAAGTCTTATAAATGCAAAGGTCATAGTCTTTTGCCATATTCTACCTATAAAATTAAATAATAAAGACATCAATTAAATATAGCAAACCATGTAAGTTTTCTGGTATTTTTCCAATCTTTATTTCCCTTTTTTTTTTTTTAAAGATTTTTATTTTTTATTTATTTGACAGAGAGACACAGCAAGAGAGGGAACACAGCAGGGGGAGTGAGAGAGAGAGAGAGGCAGGCTTCCCGCCAAGCAGGGAGCCCGATGTGGGGCTCGATCCCCGGACTCCAGGATCACGACCTGAGCCGAAGGCAGTCCCTTAACCAACTGGGCCACCCAGGCGCTTCTCCAATCTTTTTTTTCAAATGAGCCTAAAACTGTCTTTGATTTTCACTTCTATGCTTTTACAAAAGCTGACACCTGTACCAAACGGAGTATTTTAATCACAAGAAAGGTGATCTCCTTCTCTATCCAAGACTCCAATACTGATGGTAAAGACCACTAGAAGCATTCCACTTAGAACACGGGTGGACTGTTACACAGACCACACATGATTCTCACTGTGCTAAAACCAAATGAATAATACTGTTTCCCACTACATTACCAATAACCTGCCTATAAACAAACACTTCATCATCTTTCAACTTTAAATGGAATGTTTCGGGACATCTGGGTGGCTCAGTGGGTTAAACATTTGCCTTCAGCTTGGGTCATAATCCTAGAGTCCTAGCATGGAGTCCTGCATGGCTCCTTGCTCAGCAGGGAGCCTACTTCTCCCTCTCCCCCTCTGCTCCCCATGTTCTCTCTCTCTCTCTCTCACTCTGACAAATAAATAAAAAATCTTAGAAACATAAAAATAAAAAATAAAAATAAATAAAATAAAATGGAATATTTCATCTCAGAGTAAGAGCTACCCTTCCTGTTCTTAGATGGTGACACAAAGAGCAAAACATTCAATTGGAGAAAATATTCACTAGTTATGGCCCTTAGTTACTTTAAAAAGAAAGTCTGTGTAACTATGAATGTTTATCATAAACCAAAGTTCATTATCAAAAAGTACATTCTGTTCTGGTCTTTTGAATCCCAACCTTCAACTCTAACTCTTGTCAACTACTGAAAACATTTGGTCTAGCGACAGACTGTTTCCTACAGTAATAATTCAGCCCTGTGTTTTGTGATTCTTTTTTTCCCACTTCAACATGGGCTCCAAGGGATGGGTTTCGTCAGTCTTGTTGACCTAGAGCAATCTGGGGCACATTGTGCTGCCCAATGAATCAATATTGGTCACCTAGAATCAGATCTCATATATTACTCAAAATATTTACAAAGATGCTTATTTGTTATTTAGGAAAAAAGATATTCTTTTTTTTTTTTTTTTTAAGATTTTATTTATTTGACAGAGAGAAACACAGCCAGAGAAGGAACACAAGCAGGGGGAGTGAGAGAGGGAGAAGCAGGCCTCCCACTGAGCAGGGAGCCCAATGCGGGTTCATGACCTGATCCGAAGGCAGTTGCTTAACCAACTGAGCCACCCAGGCGCCACCTAGGAAAAGATATTCTGACAAAAATGCCAATATATAAAATGCCGTTACTTCTCATTTATGTTTCTTGCTTTCTAGGTATTACCCCACACGAAATTAGTGTTTTTAATTATCTTACCTGTTTTATTCACCAGTTTAGAAACAAAACAAAACCAAAACAACCCAACTATATTCTACCATAGGGCAGAAATGGCTTTTTGCTAAATCAATTTTTAAAAACAAGATAACAGGTGCAAAATGGAGGCACTCTGCTAAGCTCCACCTCACCATCCAGAGACTTAATTACACTTTTGGCTTCTTCCAGGAATGGACTCTTAAAGTCAGTCAGGAAGTGAGGTCACCTGCCTGATAGACCAAGCCATGCCCAAAGGAAAGTGATCTTGCCACAACCAATCCAGTTTTTTGCCAGTATACCTTCCTTTTCCCCACTCCCTTCTGCCGTCTTTCACTTAGCACATCTTTTCCAAGCTCCTTTCTATCTGCTGGATGGGATGCTGTAGCATCATGAATCAAATAAAACCCATAAGAGCTTTAAAATTTACTCAGTTTAATTTTGTTTTTTAAAACATTGAATTTCTTGGGCACCTGGGTGGCTCAATGGGTTAAAGTCTCTGCCTTCAGCTCAGATCTTGATCTCAGGGTCCTGGGATCCAGGACCCCATAGGGCTCTCTGCTCTGCGGGGAGCTGGCTTCCTCCTCTCTCTCTGCCTGCCTCTCTGCCTAGTTGTGATCTCTCTCTCTCTCTCTCTCTCTCTCTCTCTGTCAAATAAATAAATAAATAAATAAATAAATAAATAAACAACACTGAATTTCTTCAGTTATTTAGCTCTCTGGGATGAAACTTCTTTTTTTCAGTGGCTGTACTGCAATTTGTACCTTATTGTGTAGTTTGAGGGGGTCTTATCAGGATTAGACCAATATATGGCAAATGATAAAGAAATCGATGAGCAGGTCCATGAGCATGAATTTGGGGGAATAATTTAGCCACTATGACTAAAAATACAAAAACAATGATATAAGACAGAGGGCATGAAAATCTGTTATAGGACAGCTACTTAAATCCAAACTTTGTTTTTTAATAAATGACAGATATTTTGCCTTTAAGGGTGATTTGGTGAAGTTGAAACTTTCATTTATAAGTATTTAAACTTATTCTAGACCATCCAATTTAGATAATAGTAAAATATTAATGTGAAATCTGTGCATTAAAGGAAATTCCCCCAACTCATGTCCACTGACAGAAGTTTAATACAAGCATGACTTGTGGGTTTCTACAGGTGAGTCTCTGTTCCATTTGGCACCTTATTTCTGAACTCATTGATCACACTGAATTATTCACAGCTAAACATCTTTTTCCTTTGTCCTGCTTCTTGTTAAGTGTTGATTAAGACCTAGATTGTTCCTTTTCAAATTGTAATGCGTGAAGTGGAAATTTTAAATACTAAACAAGTTCAACCTGCTCTACAACTGCTCCAATTCCAGACTTGAACTTAGAAAAAGTTGTGTTACAAGAAACATGATCGGCCTATATTTTCAAAAGCATTAACATTTGTTTCCTTGGGTTTTTAAATTCCTTTCATATTCAGCCAAAAAGAGAAAGAGATGCACTTAAGCTACATTTACAAATGTCATATTTGACCATTCCTTTCATAACTCTAAGTGGTTTTTTCAAGTCTTGCCTTCCCTTTTCTATAAATCCTAACTCCACCTTCTTTCTACTATAGAAAGCCACTAAAAGGCTTAGAACGAAGATAAATCTCTGAATAGTTTGCTAAGCAGCCCCCACCATACACACACACACTTCTTCAGATCCAACAGCTATCAAATCTTTTTTGATTTCATCTTGAGAAGTGAAATAGAAATACATGCAGGATTAACTTGGGTTACTTTTAGAAATAAATTCATTTCAATCTCACCTAGATATGCATCAAAAAATATTACATCTTCCTCCCTATTCTTCATTCATCATGAAAGCTAACACATACTCCTAAGAAGAAGGAGTAATAAGTAAGGGCAGGAATTTCGGACATATTAGGAATATTGATTAATTCTATTCTTTGTGGTAAGATAATTCCCTGATTGAATTGGGGGGGGGCGATAGTAGGATATACATATTTTTCAAGCTAAGCCCTTTCAAGGACGGATCCCAAGGTGAGCAGTACTAGGGGTTTCTCAGCAACCTGAAAGGATTTATGAATGATTGTGAAAGATTTGCACCTCCTCCAGCAGCACTTAGGGGCTGCTCTGAAACGGTAAAGCCCAGCCTGGGAAATTCATGTCACATCCTATACCCCTGGGTAAAAAGTGGTGAAACACACACACAGACACACACCCCAGAGAGTGAGAAGGAGTGAAATACACACACACACACACTCAACGCTCACGCCCCACCCCACCCCACCCTACCCCACCAAAAGCCCTGCGGGGAAGCTCTCATGCAAGCAGCGGCTGGCTCCTCGGCTCGGGAAGGCGCAATCAGCATCCCTCTCTCCCAGCCCAAGTGAGAGGCTAGCCTCCACCTCGTAGCTAGAGCTCCCGGGTCTTTAACATTCTAGGCTTTTCTTTACAAAGTAGAAAGGTCCATGCTGGCCTTACCTCTGGGGCTGCTTTCCTGTAAGTACGGCGGGGCCGTGGGGGTGACATTTCCCGAATGGGATGCTGAGAGCAGAGGCGAACGTTCGTCCACCCCATCAGCAGCCATGACTGCTGCAGCAGCGGCGGGGCCGGGAGGGAGGCTGAGCCGGGGGTTGCGGCTCCCGCGGAGGTGGCGGCTAGTGTTGCTGCGGCTAGTGTTGCTGCGGCGGCCGCCGCTGCTGCCGCCTCCGGGAGGACCCGGGATGTGTCACAAGGCTGGAGGCTGGGGGAAGGGAGGGTGCGGGATCGAGAGGCGGGGGAAGGGAAGCGCGCCGGGAAGCCTGCCTGGGGGAGGGGAGGAGGGGAAGAAAGAAGGAGCCCGGGAGAGGGGAGGGTGGGAGAAGTGGAGGAGGAGGAGCCGGGGAACACAGTAGGTCTGCCTAGGGAAGGGCGGGGAAGGGAAGGTGCGGAGTGGCCGAAAGGAGGGTTGGAGGTGGCGGGAGGAAGGGGGTTGCAACTCTTCCTCTTTGTACTTTACATTTCCTTAACTAAGGAGAAAAAGGGGAAGAACCGTAAAGAGCAACCTGAAAAGGGGGGAAGAGAAAAGGCCTGTGACTCGATTACAGAAAACCTACAGCAAACACAGCTCTGAAGTTTAGCTCCTGCAGGGGTGAGGAGGAGGGATTCTGTGCTGTCCAACTTTGCAGCAATTATCGAAGAAAGCTTATTTTTAGGATTATCAATTCCTTCTTGGGGGCTGCTGCTTTTGTTAAAAAAAAATCACTCCTATGGCACCTGGGTGGCTCAGTGGGTTAAGCCTCTGCCTTCGGCTCAGGTCATGACCTCAGGGTCCTGGGATCGAGGCCCTGATCAGGCTCTCTGCTCAGCTGGGAGCCTGCTTCCTCCTCTCTCTCTGCCTGCCTCTCTGCCTACTTGTGAGCTCTCTCTCTGTCAAATAAATAAATAAAATCTTTTTAAAAAATCACTCTCAACGTTTGCTTTCTGAGAGGATATAAATTTCTGCAACAGTGGTGCTATTCCTTGCTTGTCCTTATTTCTCAATATGTGTTTGACATTCTAGTAACTGTACGTTATTGAAATGATGCAGTTTGTTGGCTATTGTGAGTTTAATTTGACAAAATACGTTGCTTTTTTAGTTTTTCTTTTCCCTTTGGACTATATTGTACCTGATACCTTATACAAAAACAAAGCTTATGAATGATGTAAGCCAATGAAAAAATATCTTCCTGAGCCAGTGTTTTAAAATAATCTTTTGCATGTAGAAGAGAATAAAAAACAAAAAAGCTAGTCATAGTAACCGGCATGCTTTCATGTTTATGTTTTCTTATTTTGGTGGTTTGTTAAAACGGTTTAGAAAATTAGTTTTGAATATGCCCGACAAAAATGCAATGGAAAAACAGTGAAGGTCTCAAAAGATCATGTTTCTTCAATGATTCTTTGAGTCATTCCACAAACACATGTCTTGTGCTTGCTGGGTATAGGAAGATGAATAAGTAGAGCAATGGTGCTGATTCTCCAGATGTCTGTGTGGTAGCAGTCAAAAGCAAACAAAAAATGAGGCTGGTAGTCCCAGCTGTAGATTTTAGAGGGTCATGAGGGAAAGCTGACTTTAGACATTTGAAGCTACTTCTCACATTACATTAAGAAGGGTCTTCATTTTGCTCTCTGAAGATACTCTTTCTTCTAAAAAAAAAAAAAAGAAAGAAAGAAAGAAAATCCATTTAGGCATCTGCAGGAAATCCTAAGGGAAAAATCAAAGAATAACGTTTTCTATTATGCAGCATCTTTTGTGGGTCAATAGTATCAAAACAACAGCATGTAAGGATCCCCATATGATATGATCCAAGGGCATTTCTAGATCTCCAGAAACCTGAAAAGTGAGGGGTCAAGATGTAGAACCCCTGCAAAAATGAACAATTTACAAAATGAATAGCAGGTTTTTTATTTTTGTTTTTGTTTTTTACAATTGCATCCTGGAAGCTATTGAGTTAAAGAAACTTAAGAAGAATAAACAAAGTCCTGGGGCTCCTGGGTGGCTCAGTTGTTAAGCCTCTGCCTTCAGCTCAGGTCTTGATCCCTGGAGTCCCAGGATCAGGATAGAGCCCACATCAGGCTCCCTGCTCCATGGGAAGCCTGCTTCTCCCTCTCTCGCTCCCCCTGCTTGTGTTCCCTCTCTGGCTGTGTTTCTCTCTGTCAAATAAATAAAATCTTAAAAAAAAAAAGAATCAACAAAATCCTATGACTATGGTGTCCCGTCCTGCCCTGTCACCTATCATACTACTGAACAGGGTATTTACATTTCCATTATCCACCTACCCTTCATTGCCAACTGACTGTGAGTCAGAAACTGTAACTAACTCATTCACTATTGTGCCTGGTTCATTAAGAATCACTGGATACATATTTGTCAAATAAATAAGCAGAGGAGTGTATGAGGAAATCCCATACAGTACCACAATCTTATTAAAGCAAATTCTTAGCAAGGAAAACATTGAGCATTTCTTGATTTTTTTGATGAAGATGACAGTTTTGCCGTCTGACCAGTGTTTTTATTATTCCATTATAGCCCTACAATAGGGTTTCTTTATTGCCCAGGTATAAAGGATTTTCTTTTCTTTCTTTAGTTCTTTGTATGGCTTCTCTGTCCATTTCAGAACTCATTAGAGGGTAACACGGCTCATAGAAATTATTCACACTATGAAAGGTAGTGGTTATATTGAGATTATATTTGCAGCAATGCAGTCTCATAAAAAGGAAAAACTTTCATTAGGTGAATATTACTTCATTCTAGATTTAAAATAATACAATAGTTTGGGGCATCTGGGTGGCTCAGTTGGTTAAGCAACTGCCTTCGGCTCAGGTCATGATCCCGGAGACCTGGGATCGAGCCCCACATCAGGCTTCCTGCTTCGGCGGGAACCCTGCTTCTCCCTTTCTCAGTCCCTCTGCTTGTGTTCCCTCTCTGGCTGTGTTTCTCTCTGTCAAATAAATAAATAAAATCTTTAAAAAAAAATAATACAATAGTTTATGGTTACTCGATAAACATTAAATAATACTCGTTCCAAAGCATTTTATGATTATGATATGTTTCCATCTCTACTCAGGGAATGAGGTAATGTGTCTTTTGGAACAATAGTACAGTATAAACAGATGATGTGTGAGTTAGTAAAGCTATGTCTTACTACTTTAGCTACTTAAGCTGAAGTTCCAGCTATCTACTCCTGAGCCATACCACAACCCAGTGGCTAAACACAACACGATTGGTTATTTGTCGTGATTCTGTAGATTAGTTGTGTGGTTGTTCTGTTGGTCTTGCCTGAGCTTATATTCAGGGAGCTTCATTCAGCTAGTAGGTTGGCTAGGGGCTCCCTCAGCGGGGACAGCTTGGAAAGGGGAGGAGAGGAGGAAGGTGGGAGGGTTGTTCTCTCCCATCTCTCTCTTTAGTCTTCCATTCCTGGCTTCTTCACACACCTGGTAGTCTCAGGCAGTATTAGAAGAGGGTGAGAGGGTGATTGTGAAAGCTAGGCTCCCTTTTGAGATCAAGACTCCGGATCTCAAGCAATGTCACTTCTCCTATATTCCTCAATCTCCTTCAGCCTGCTTCCTGCCCAAAGAAAGTTAGAGGCTCAGAGGCCTCTATTCATGGTCAACTTTCTTTGTGATAATCAATCATCGTAAAGATTAAGCAACTTCCTCATTTCCACTTTATAAGCTATCCAATAACATCATGCCTCTGTGCTTCATCTCAGTGTTGGATTTGAAGACTCTGGTCATGAACTATTCTTTTTCTTTCTTTTTTTAAGATTGATTTATTTCTTTGGGGCAAGGGAGCCTAGAGGAAGAGAGAAAGCCTCATGTGGACTCCCTGCTGAGTGTGGAACTTGCTTGGGCTTAATTCCAGGACCCTGAGATCAAGACCTGAGCCTAAACCAAGAGCTGGGTGCCCCATTTGTATACTATTTTTTGTGTACAATAAGCTAACTAAATACTATTCTACTGATCTGCTTTTAATTTTTACTGTCTCAGGATTTTGATAGAACTATAAAATAACACATTTATGCTGTTCAAGCTGCTGAGTTTGTTATAATAGCAGCAATAGAAAAATGCCACCCCCATCAAAGACAGCTGAAAGAAGCTAATTGTTACTTTCTCTATTCTACAAGGAAATTACATTAGTGAGACCGACAAGTTCATGAGGTACATTTACTACCTTCCAAGCCACCACAGGCAACAGTTAATTGGTCTGCCTCTGTCTTCTGGTCTCCAGTAACAATGTCCTCCCTGCTCTTTCCTAGCTTGCACCAACAGTCTCCTCTCTTCCCTTTGCAGCATTTACTTGCTGCCTGGACCTAAAGACTGCCATGTGCTTTGGGTTTTCTTAGAACAATACTAATTTCTGTTAAATTCATCTCTTGCTTTCTACTTTACCAATTTCTGTCAGATAATCTATTATTTTGTACTCTGGTCCCACTTTGTCTGTTTTACCTATTGCTTTGGAAGAATCACCATTTCCAAACTTAAAATAACAATATTATTTTTCAGAAAGATGCATTCAGCTAGTGGCTGAGCTGCAGACTGAGCTCCGCTGAGAAAGCTGGGTTGCTTGAGCTCTCTCTCCAAACTCACTTTCATACTGGGCTTCTTTCTTGCGTGGCAGTGTTAGAATAGCAGCCCCACAGGGCAAGGGCAGGTGCTGCCCAGGCCTCAGGAGTCCTAACTGGAGCAGGTACAAAGTTACTTCTACCACCTTCTACAGGTCAGAGCGAGTTGTGGGCCAGCCCACATTCATGTGGAGCCTAAACCAAGAGCTGGGTGCCCCATTTGTATACTATTTTTTGTGTACAATAAGCTAACTAAATACTATTCTACTGATCTGCTTTTAATTTTTACTGTCTCAGGATTTTGATAGAACTATAAAATAACACACAGGGATAAATTGAGTCTCTTGATGGAAAGCGTGCTGGTATCAATACAGTGGGGTATGAATGCAGGGAGGAGTCGCTGACCTATCACAGCTGAAACAATATTTGATGTAGGGAAAGCACTGAGAAGAACAAAGGAGAGTTCTTCAAGAAACACTGTGCTTTGGGGTAGAAGTTCAAATCAAAATTTGAAAGTCCTTCTAAAAAGTATATTTTATGAATATCTACATTATGTAAAGTATTTTCATATTAAATATTTACTTTAAGGGTTCTAACTGCTTTTCTCAGTGCATATCAGAATGCTTCCTCCACTCTGTCACCTTGATCTCTCAGTCTCCTCTGTGCTGTGGTCGCCCACTCTTGGAAATCAATTAAATTTGAATGTAATTCTATATAATTTGAATTCAGTACCTCTAAGTGGTGATCTTGGTTAAGTTAGCTTAACTTCTCTGTACCTCATTTGTCTAATTAGTCCGTAAAACAAAGAAAATAATACCTACCTTGTGGGGCATTTCTGATCATTAAAAGAGAAAACGGGGGCACCTGGGTGGCTCAGTTGGTTAAGCGACTGCCTTTGGCTCAGGTCATGATCCTGGAGTCCCGGGATCGAGCCCCTCATCGGGCTCCCTGCTCGGTGGGAAGCCTGCCTCTCCCTCTCTCACTTCCCCTGCTTGTGTTCCCTCTCTGGCTATGTTTCTCTCTATCAAATAAATAAATAAAATCTGAAAAAAAAAAAAAAGAGAAAACGTATGGAATATAATTATGTCTGCCTGGCAGCTATAAAAATAAGCTTTCTTACCACTCTTCCTTTTTTTAAATTTTTATTTATTTATTTGACAGAGAGAGAGAGAGAGATCAGGAATCAGGTTCCCTGCTGAGAGCAGAGAGCCTGATGTGGGCCTTGATCCCAGGACCCTGAAATCATGACCTGAGCTGAAGGCAGAGGCTTAACCCACTGAGCCACCCAGGCACCCATTACTTCTCTCCCTTTTAAATTCTATTAGAAGGGAAACCAGGGGATAAGCATCACTGAGCTAAGCTAAAAGTACAATGGTCTGGACTGTGTGTGTGTGTGTAATTTTTTTTTAAGAAGAAATAGTACCTATTCTCCTGAAACTGTTTCAAAAAATAGAAACAGAAGGAAAACTTCCAGACTCTTTCTATGAAGCCGGCATTACTTTATTCCCCAAACCAGACAAAGACCCCACCAAAAAGGAGAACTTCAGACCAATATCCCTGATGAATATGGATGCCAAGATTCTTTTTTTTTTAAAGATTTTTAAATTTATTTGACAGAGAAAAACGCAACCAGAGAGGTAACACAAGCAGGGGGAGTGAGAGAGGGAGAAGCAGGCTTCCCGCCAAGCAGGAAGCCCGATGTGGGACTCAATCCCGAGTCTCCGGGATCATGACCTGAGCCAAAGGCAGTCGCTTAACCAACTGAGCCTCGTGTGTGTGTAATTTTAAGGAAGCTCTAGGCCCAATGTGGGGCTTGAACTCATGACCCCAAGATCAAGAGTCACACACTTGACCACCTGAACCAGCACCCCTGGAGTGTGTTCATATTTTTAATTCACTAATTCATTTATACTTACCTTGCAGTTATATATATAGGGTACCATCTCTGTGTGTAGTCTGCTTGCTTAATGCAAGAACTCTGGAGCATCTTCGCAGGCCTGAGGAGGTTGTATTTAAGCATAAAGTTTCCCAGGTCTTTTAGAAATGCCTATTAAAAAAATTTGAGGAACACTGTTAGGTCCAAGGAAACATGGATTTAGATTTCACTAAATGTGATGTAGTAATGTAATATGTATAATAATGCAGAATGCCATATGAATGTCCCTTAATTATTGCATGCCTTGCGAAGGCAAGAAACTGGTTATTAGATGAGGGAAGCCTGAAGGATCTATATGATGCCTAGGGTGAAAAGCTTTACCTTCAGCTCCAAGGATTTTTGTTTACTTCTCCAGCAGACAACGTTATAACTGAAAGAATAAGGCCAAGTTCTAGAGCTGTAAAAGGTGCAACATTTTGCAAAAACAATTGAGAAGGGCTGTAGACTGTAGTTACAAAAGAATTTGTTTTAAATTAATTAGTCCTAGATTGCCTGTCTCTGTCTCAGTTTCATCAGCAAGATAGGGGATAGTTGTCCTACATCTCATAGGATGCTAATAAGTGTAAAGAAAGACACAAGCTCTATAAGCACCTTCCAGAAGAGAAGAGTGAAATGCAAAGTTCTGTAGAGGATATGTGACCCGAACTTGTATGGAACTTTCCCTTTTGACCCCAAACTGATAACCAGGGTCTAAGATGGGAACAAAGAAGCAATCAGTACTTGCACTAAATCAGCCCAACTGGTCCCTCAATAACAACAATGACCCCGAATCTGTATAAGCCAGAGAAGGGGGAGAAAAATGGGAATTGCTGGAGTCATAAATTATTGGCCTAGGAAGTTCTGCTGTGGCTTTTTCCTACCCTTTCCCAAAAAGCCAGGTGAAAAGGGCTCTAAGAGAATTACTTGCAAAGTCTGGGGGTACCTGCATAAAATGAAAACCAGAACCTCATTTCCAGTTGTACATCAAGTTAGGGCACGGGCTAGTCTACCTTCCTAAAGTCTGTATGAACAGAAAAAAATGAACTGGTGAAAGATGGCAGGACAAACATAAAGACTTACGGTGTAACTCAGCAATCACCTCTGCTGTGGTGAGAACATGAGTTTCTGGTGGGCCAAGTGAGCATGGCATCAACACAAAAAAATAATTATGGGGTCAAAAAAATCCCCTAGTGACAAGAACCCATGGGGTATACCACTGAGTGCCAGAGCTGAGGAGAGTTGGAGGAATTTAAACTGGACACTGTGGACTGGGAAGGTCCTTAAAGAACTCCCATGAAGGGCACCTGGCTGGCTTAGTCAGTGGAGCATGAAACTCTGATCTTGGGGTTGTGAGTTCAAATCCCATGTTAGGTGTAGAAATGACTTTAAAAATAAAGTCTTCTTGGTACAGCCGCTTTGGAAACAGTGTGGAGATTCCTTAAAAAATTAAAAATAGAGCTACCCTATGACCCTGCAATTGCACTACTGGGCATTTACCCCAAAGATAAAGATGTAGTGAAAAGAAGGGCCATATGTACCCTAATGTTCATAGCAGCAATGGCCACAATCGCCAAACTGTGGAAAGAGCCAAGGTGCCCTCAAACAGAAGAATGGATAAAGAAGATGTGGTACATATATACAATGGAATACTATGCCTCCATCAGAAAAGATGAATATCCAACTTTTGTAGCAACGTGGACTGGATTGGGAGAGATTATGCTGAGTGAAATAAGCCAAGTAGAGAAAGTCAAGTGTCACATGGTTTCACTTACTTGTGGTGCATAAGGGGTAATATAGAGGACAGTAGGAGAAGGAAAGGAAATGGGAAGTAGGGTAATTCAGGGAGAGAAACAAAACATGAGAGACTTTGGACACAGAAACAAACAGGGACTTGGAGGGGAAAGGGGTGGGGAGATGGGAAAGCCTGGTGGCAGGTACTGATGGCACGTATTGCATGGAGCACTGGGTGTGGGGCATAGACAATGAATCTTGGAACACTGAAAAAATAAAATAGAGAAAAAGAAAAAAAAGAAAGTCTTCTTTAAAAAAAAAAAAAAAAAGAACTCATATCTGTGCCTACTATGGAAATCCAGTATCTGAATACCTGCCATGGAGAGATCATTGTCAATGACCAGGTAGTGTGGGTCCAACAGTTAGTGCCTAATAGCCCAAGGAAGACTACAGTGATGGCTGCTTGAATCCCTCTAACTCCTCCCTGTGTCCACTTCCTGGAGAAGCTAGGAGCTAGAAAAGGAAGGAAGGACCTGAAGCCCAGAAGTAAACTACATTCTCTCCCCCAAGGTAGAAAAATGAGAATAAAGAGAAGCCCATATTCCCTCCCCATTTCAGGTCTTTCAAACCACAATGCCAGATGACAGAAAAAAGTAACTATTTTATTTGGGTATGAAATTAGAGTTATAGACTGAATTGATTTTTAATCACTGAAATTGACCAGGAAGTTATAGACTCTACCCCAAGAGGTGATAAGATATCTATGATAAGAGGCAAAGGGGAATTTAAAATGGCCATGTTAGGGTTAGCATTTGGAGGAAACTATAACTATTTCTTAATTTGTACCTCATTGAGTTAAGTTTGTTTAGTAAGTTGGATGGATGGATAGATAAATAGATAGATAAGGAAAAATATATGACTGCTCTTCCAAATTCAAGCTTTCCTTGATCAAAATATTTTGACTAAGAAATACAAGTATCGGGGCGCCTGGGTGGCGCAGTTGGTTAAGCACTGCTTTCCGCTCAGGTCATGATCCCGGAGACCTGGGATCCAGTCCCGCATGTGGGGCTCCCTGCTTGGCGGGAAGCCTGCTTCTCCCTCTCTCACTCCCCCTGCTGTGTTCCCTCTCTGGCTGTGTTTCTCTCTGTCAAATAAATAAACAAAATGTTAAAAAAAAAAAAAAAAAAGAAATACAAGTATCTGGTACTAAATGCTGGGGCTACAAAGATGAGATAGGGCATTTAAGAGGTAATTAAGGTTAAATGAGTTTGTAAAAATAAGGCCCTAATCCAACAGGATTGACGTGTGTATAGAAAGAGATACCAGAGAACTTGTGCTCACACACGGACGCTTGCTCTCTCTCAGCCTCGCTCTTCCGATAAATCTGCACCAAGGAAAGCCCAGCTGAGGACAGAGTGAGGAGGCCATCATCCGCAAGCTGGAAAGAGTCCTCACCAGAGATTAAACCCTGTTGGACCTTGATCTTTGACTTCCATCTTTCGGAACAGTGAGAAAATCAATTTCTGCTGTTTAAACCAAGCAGTCTGTGGCATTTTCTTATGGCCACTCCAGCAGACTAATACAATCTGCAAAGAATAAGATTGCTTTTTAAAAGTCCTCTCAGCCCTCACAGACACCCATGTTCACAGAAAAACCTATTTGAGACCAGAGAAGCAGTTAATAGATGTTAAAGTATGTTTAATAATGAGAGACTTCCCATTCCTATGGTTTCAGAAACCAGTTGGGTAAGAAAAATAACAGTTACCTCTTTAGAAATTGGTATTCCCAGAGTTTCCTCCTATGAAATACAAAACCACATTCTAGTTTTATTTTCTGCACATCTAGGCTTTTGATTCTGTCTTCTCTGGCTGTGTGACCCTTCACTGCATCATCCCAGTTTATGTAACCAGTCCTCTATTTTTTTTTCTTTATGTTTCAGAATTTTTACAGCATTTTATTCACTCATTCAGCAAATACCTATGGAATGCCTTCTATGTGCCAGGCACTATTCTAGGGGTTACTAAACCCCTTACCTCATTAGAACAGAAGACAGGTAACACTCAGTTGAACGAGGTTATATAATGCATCAGATGGTGATAAATGTTACAGGGAGAAATCAAGCAACATAAGGGTAAACAGGAGAGAGGTTGGAGAGCGTGCATTGCCTTTTTGTACAAAGGAACTAGGCAGGCTTCACTGGTATCTGAGCAGAGATGTGGACAGTGAACAGCAAGTTCCTGAGGAGGGACCACACTTGGCATATGCGGGAACAGCAAGGAAGCCTATATAGCCTGAGGAAAGTGAGCTGGGGAGTGGGGGTGGGGTGGGGGGGTAAAAGATGAGAGCAGAGTTTGCCATCCACCTGGGTGAGACAGATGATAAGCAGCCAGTCTGAGTTTTCCTCTAAGATGAGAAAACTTGGGAGCTCTTGGAGGCCTGGGATAGAGGAAGGACTTGATATGACATGGGTTTTAAAAGGATCACAGTGACTACTTGTGTTATAATTAGACTATAGGTAAGAAAGGAGTAAAGGTGGAAAGAAGGGGTGAGATTCTGGATATATTATGAAGGTCAATCTAACAGGATTTTCTGATGAATTTCATGCAGTGTATAAAAGACAGATGTCGAGGATGACTTCAGTTAATATTTGAACACTTGTCTGATATTTATTCCAGATAATTTTTTTGAATGAGAAGGCTAGATCAAAGACAATGCACATGTAAAAATATTGGGGTATGTATTATCAGTTGCCCTCTGGGACTTGAAAACCATTTTTTAACCCCATTTGTAGTGACTGGGACTCTCCATTTCTCAGCAGCTTAGGAAAATAACATGGTCTGTTTTTCTTAATATTGATAGTTTAATATGAAAGGTAGGTTTTTTTGTAACTTATTTAACTTTATCCTTAGTGATTATTAAATATTTTTATCAGTCCTTGGTGTTGGCCATTTTCCACTGAGGAGTTCATCTTTTTTATTACCATTTAAAAATGTCATTTATGAGTTTATTGATCAAACCCATTTCCTTTTCTTCCTAAAAACTGAGCTAGATTACATTTCCCAGCCATCCGTGTACTTAAGGATAGTTGTATGTCCAAATTCTGGCCAGGGGCATGTTTATAAAAATTAATACAGACTACTTTCAGCCTGGCCCATAAAAGCCTCCCTTTCATGATCCTCCAAAGCTCTTTTCCTCTCTAAGATAGATGGCAGGAAATGACCCCCAAGGAGACCATGGGATCACATGTTGAAAATAATACCAGAAGGAAGGCTCTTAAGACACTAAATCACTTCCTTACAGGAGAGCTAACCACTAAGAACAATGGTTTTTGAAGTGTTTTGTGAGAAAGCAGTATGCTTTATTGTGTTAAAAACCACTGAAATTTCAGAGTTTATTTATTACAGTAGGAAGTGTTTTCCCTTACAAAGAAATACATAGAAAGAGTTATAAAGAATTTCTTTATCTTCATATAGCAAATATGCTTATCTTTTTCCCGTGTGGAGAAATGTAAAATTTTCTTCTCTGAATGTACACTGACACTGGTGCTCCCTGGTACTAAGAGACTAATCCGTTCCTCTCAATTCCTTCTTTGAGTTACAACTCTAAGAACAGGACGTAATGAACTAAAACAGGTCAAATCTCTCTCCCTTTCTCACCCTCCTCCCACTTTTCTCTCTCTCTCTCTCTCTCTCTCTCTCTCTCTCTCTCTCCCATCTCTCTCTCTCCCCACTCCTCTCTCTTCCCCTCCCCACAAACTCCCCCAAATATCTCTCTCTTGCTCCATCCCCCACCACACTCACCCTTACCTTTTTGGAAAGAATGGGTCAGATTCTGGATATATAGTAAAGGTCAATCTAACAGTATTTTCTGATGGATTTCATGCAGTATATTAATGACAGATATCAAGGATGACTTCAGTTAATTTTTGAACAATTTTCGATGTTTATTCCTGATAAATTTTTTGAATGGAAAGCTAGATCAGAGACTATGCACACATAAAAATCTTAGGGTGTGCATTATCAGTTCCCCTCTAGGGCCTGAGAGCCATTTTTTAAAAAAGATTTTATTTATTTGACAGAGAGGAACACAGTTAGAGAACACAAGCAGGGGGAGTGAGAGAGGGAGAAGCAGGCCACCGAGCAGGGAGCTGGATGCTGGATGTGGGCTCCATCTCGGGTCTCCAGGCATGACCTGAGCCTAAGGCAGTTGCTTAACCAACTGAGCCACCCAGGTGCCTCCTGAGAGCCATTTTTTACCCCCACTTGTGGTATTTGGGACTCTCCATTTCTCAGCAGCTTAGGATTATAGCACCTGCCTGATTAGTCACCAGACTTTTAATTGGCACTCTGCCACTTTTGTCTCTTTGCTATATACAATTTCTCAGTTCCCATTTTCCAGGAAAACACTCCCTTTGGATATGCACTCTATTGCAACAGCTTGAATAAAGTACCTAGGCCCTTGATTCTCAGTCAGCTTTTGAAAGCTTAACACATATAATAAATAAGGCAAATTTTTTTTTAGTTTATTGTCTTCCAATTTTTGTTTGTGTTAAAACTTTTTAAAAAGATTTTATTCACTTATTTGACAGAGAGAGCATGAGCAAACAGAGTGGAAGGCAGAGGGAGAGGGAGAAACAGGCTCCCCGCTGAGCAGAGAGCCCAACATGGGGTCTGATCCCAGGGTTCCAGGATCATGATGTGAGCCGAAGACACCCAATCAAGTGATCCACCCAGGAGCCCCTGTGTTGAAAATATTTTTAATGACTGCCTTACTTTTCAATACATGTTGTTTCTGTATATGATCTTCCTTTACATGTTCTGTAATTTATAGCCCATGAAATATCTTTTGCAGATAGAACCCCATCCTCATTCTTTCTCATTCATGCTAAACCTAGAACACTTGATGTATCAGTTAGCAGAGTACCATTTCTTGGCTTGTGCTTCTCATGTCTTATTGGGCATTTACTCTCAAAGCTACTGTGTTTGGGTCATCTGAGTCTTAAAGGTCAGAAAGACTGCCTCAGGTCACACAGTCTTTCCAAGGCATCCTGTTCTGTCTGCCTGTGTCAGTTTGTTCCTGACCTTACATGTCACATATTCTTGCTGGTCAGCAATCACCCTGACAGCACTAATGAACACTAACTGGTCAGACCAGCTAAACTGGTCCCACGCAGCTGTCTCTGGCCTGCATGACGGGAGGAGCTTTTTATTTACCAATAATATCATATTTATTTATAACATAAGGGAAGTGTATCAGTTTGCTTTGCAGCTGTAACAAATTACCAACAGTTTAGTGGCTTAAAACAATGCAAATAGGATAGTGTGGGATTTGGTTCATTAGTTTTAAGTGTGTACGCTCTATTTTTACAGATGGTGAACCATACCTTCTTTCTTCACTCGTGTCCCTTTCCTCCATCTGCAAAACCAGCAGTGCAGCATCTTCAAATCTCTGCCTCTGCCTCTCCTGCCTTCTTTCACATATAAGGACTTGTGATTATTCACATGGAAATTCTTTCCATCTCAATATTCTTAACTTAATCCCATTAGCAAAGTCCCATTTGTGGTGTATGGTAACATATTCCCAGGGATTTAGGATACCGGTGAACCACTGTTGTACCTTCCTCAGAAGTACTTCTCCACACCATAACACAAAGGCAAATCTTATTAGCAGCCTCTTAAACTGAGTCTAGTAATGAACCACTCGGTGCAGGCAAAAATCTTAATTCTTAACTAAATTCCTGACTACATTGTATTAGTAACACAAAACAAACAAAAACTAGAAGAAAGTAAAATATATGAAAAGGAAAGTAATACTCTTTATTGCATACAAAATACATAATCCCTTGGGAGAAATACCATTAACTTCAACTCAGAGTAATAATCAGAGATAAATAGGTAACTTTTAGTTGGACTAATGTCTTATTGGAAAGATCTGCATTTTTATGTGACTTACTTTTGGTTTCTATTAGTAGAAAATATCTCTTGGAGATATTAATATGTATTTCCATTTAGGAAAAACTGATAAAATTAAAACATATAAGCTCTAAACAAATGGTTCTACCTTTAAGTTTTCTCCTATTTCTTTTTTTTCCCTCCTATTTCTAACGAACCAGAGGATTCTAAACATAAATCTATACAAAATTTTATTCCCAGAATTAGTCAGTAAGATGACATAAAAGTTTTAAATATTTGAAATTCTTTCATTCCAATAATATTAGAGTTTCAGATTCAACCACTGCTTGATTTGCTTTCTCTTATCATCTGCCTTTTTTTTCAACCATAAAAATCACTTATTGATTGCTTACTTTGTACCAAACACTATTGTAAGTGTGGGGCCATAAAAATGAATAAAGCATGATGACTTCTGGAGGCACCTGGGTGGCTCAGTTGGTTAAACAACCAACTCTTGATTTCGGCTCAGGTCATGATCTCAGGGTTGAGAGATGGAGCCCCCATCAGGCCGCATGCTCAGCAGGGAATCTGCTTGAGTATTCTCTTCCTTTCCCTGTCCCTCCTCACCCCTGTTCTCTCTCTCTCTCTCAAATAAATAAAAAATATTTTAAAAAAATGAATAAAGCATGACTTCTAATTTTGAGGGGTTTATAGTCAAGTGTGACAAATACTTAGAAAATCAAACCATTTCTGCACTAATGGCTATATGAAGAAAACACTATGACAACACAGTTAAGGGAACCTCTCATTCTTTTTTCTATTTATTTGAGAGAGAGAGCGAGAGAGCGAGTGCACATGTGAGTGAGGGGAGAGGAAGAGGGAAAGGAAGAGGGAGTAAGTGGATTCCCTGCTGAGCACAGACACAGACCCCCCCTCCCCCCGCCCCCCGCCCCTTACAGGCCAGAAACCAGGCTCCATGTCATCACCTGAATCATGATCTAAGCTGAAATCAAGAGTTGGTTGCTGACTCTGAGCCACCCAGGTGTCCCAGGGAGCATCTAATTCTTAAGCAGTCACACCTTAGAAAATAATGTACTTAGTCTCAGCTAAAAATGCTATTACTAATAAGGTGAAAAAAAAATAACTAGAATGGCATCTAGATGTATTAGCAAGTAATAGAATAAAGGAATATTTAGGAATGGAAAAATGTTTATGAGCACAGATTGTGCTAAAACTATTGTTATTGATACCAATATTTTGATTACTAATCTTAACTCTTTTGGGAAAATAAAATTGCTTCTTGGAGCAACAGATTTCTTTTCCAAATGGCTTTTACTAATACCAATCTGGGAGACTGGAAGAATTTATCTTCCAGGACTAAATTTAACTTCCATGTATAATTTGAAAAAATACGAACTACTTACTGGGAAATGAATTTCTTAGTGTAGGTAGTTGCATGCTTGTCTTTTACAAATTTGCTGTGGAACTTCTAGGCTAAATGTGCTTTATAACGCATCATAACTTAAAAGCATATAAGAGTGGTCCTACATTTAAACAAAATACCGCATGAAGAAGTGTATACTTAGAGAGATAAGGAATTACCGTAAAGATACTCTTATTACTGGAAAAATTCTACATGTCTTCTCTACAAAGAACAGACCATGTCTACTAAACAAGACTGTAGCAGTCATTTATAACCGTAAGAGCTATTAACTAAACAACAGAAAACACAAAACAGAACAAACTTGTTTAGAAAGCTCAGCCAAGGAAAGTAAATACAGATGATGGATGGATAGGCAGGCAGGTGTAGAGGGTAGATGTGCAGATGATAGGTAGGTAGGCAGGTGGGTAGGTAGAGTTATATAAATGTAGAAACCAGCCATGATGTAAAAAAAAGAAACAAAGGTAAAATTTCCTGTTCTAAAAAACGAAGCTCAATTGAGCCCACTACTTTTCGAAAAAATGAATTATTTTATTGTATTGTTTTAAAAACATTTTCTACTTTTTTTATTATTATAGAAGAATTTTAACATTTGGAAAATGGAGAACAGAGAAGATAGGAGAAACTCTCTGAACCTCGGGATGCCTAGGTGCCTCAGTCGGTTAAGCATCTGCCTTTGGCTCAGATCACAATCCTGGGGTCCTGGGATGGAGCCCAGCGTTGTTTGGGCTCCGTATTTGGCAGGGAGCCTGCTTCTCCCTCTCCCTCTGCTGCTTCCTCTGCTTGTACTCTCTCACTCTGTCCAATAAATAGATAAAAATCTTAAAAAATAAAAAAGAAACCCTTTTAACCTCATTACCTAGTTATGTCCACTCAAAACTTTACCTGTATTTCATTATTTGTCTATGCATATGTAAATTACACACAAGCAAAATTAAAGTCCTTCTGTAAACTTTGTTTTGCAAATTTTTGTTTTTGTTTAAAAATGTGTTGTTATATTTCTCATGTCTTTAAGTAGATTTCAAAAATATAACTTTAATAAGTACTTGATATCTTTTTGTGGAGATTCCATGATTTATTTACCTAGTTTCTTAATATTGGACACTAGTATTATTTCCATTTTTTATTAAAAATGTTGTAATAAGTGAATTTCAATAATTATATAAGATTTATTTCTTCCGTATAAAATGTCTTTTAATAAAAGTGCAATTGCTGGGTCAAAATACCTGGACTTTTTCACAGGGCTCTAAAAAGTTTGTTTATTCTAGTCTCCCTCACAACAAATGTAATACGTAAGAACTTGTATATCTTTTTTATTTACATAACTTGAATTAATTCTATATGCATTTTTCTATATCTTGTTTTGACCTAATCATTTTTTGGAGATCTTTCCATATCAACACATAAAGATCAGCTTCACTTTTTTTAGCTTAGCATTTATTTTCATTGTATGAATTTCCAAACTTTGATTTATCCCATTCCATCATGAGCAAGTACTTTTGGGAGGGCACAGAAGTTCATCATCAGGTAGAAGATGAGAACTAGTGTGAAAACCAGGGTCTGAGAGGCACTGACCTCCCAGAGAGAAATAGGAGTCTACTAGATGAAACATAAAAGTATAAGAGAAGTGATGGTAGTGTGTGGGGCATGTGTGGAGGGAAGAGAAGATAAGTAAGAATAAGGAAATGGGAATAAAAAAGTGAGAGAGAAGACATACAATGAGGTAGCCACGTCAAGGAAGCAAAGATAGGACCAGAAAGGCAAAGGAAGGGAGAGCTGACAACAAAAGAGGAACATCTATCTATTATCATTTATAATTTTACAGCTTATAATTTAAAATATGCTTTGTGTACAGACTCTCATTTCACAGTAAACCTGTGCAACAAATAAGTAAGACAGTTAATACTGTTGTGTCATTGACATCAAAGCCTCAATTTCCTTTTTTTTAAAGGATTTTATTTATTCATTTGACAGAGAGAAGGAGAGATCACAAGTAAGCAGAGAGGCAGGCAGAGAGAGGAGGAAGCAGGCTCCTTGCTGAGCAGAGAGCCGGATTCTGATTCCGGCCTTGATCCCAGGACCCTGAGATCATGACCTCAGCTGAAGGCAGGGTCTTAACCCACCGAGCCACCCAGGCGCCCAAAGCCTCAATTTCTTATGAAACATCTGTATCCTTCCTTTTTTAAAAAAGTTTCTTTATTTGTAGTAATCTCTACACCCAATGTGGGGCTCAAACTCATGACCCCGAGATCAAGAGCTGCATGCATTTCCAACTGAGACAGCCAGGTGCCCCATCCATGCTTTCTAAACCACAACTCAGACTCACTTGGCTTTGAGGCATCCTGGGAAATAGTAATTGGTTGGAAAGGGAAAGGTGAGGTGTCAGAAGCAAGAATAAACCGAACTGTAGGAGCATAGGGCAGGCTGAAGGAGCAGGTTAGCACCATCCAAGTGGTCAGGGAAAACTGAAGCGTGTTCCAGATCAAATTAGTACTCAAGGACTTCTGATCTAGCTATTGAGGCATAGCAGCAAGGGAAGCTAGAAGGAACTGAAAAATCAGTGTTAGGAGAGCCATGATCCAGCTGATGAAGAGTTAAAAACTAATAATTGGAGTCACAGGACTAAACTCTGTGGAAAAATGTCTGGCTAGCATAGGCTCCACAGGTTGATGGGTATCAATGAAATAGGCTTACGTTCAAGGAGAGGCTGCTATGTCAGCAGCAGAAATCAGAAGCTGGGGGCAAGTGGCGGCATCACCCATTGGGGATGGATACATATAGGGAAAGGCTGCAGCTTAGAGGACCTAAGTTTATAAGCTCAGAGTTCAGAAGCAGAGACCAGATGGTATCTTTTTTTTTTTTTTTTAAGATTTTATTTTTAAGAAATCTCTACACCCAATGTGGGACTCAAACTTACAACCCTGAGATCAAGAGTCATATGCTCTACTGACTGAGCCAGCCACGTGCTCCCAGATGATATCTTCATTATACCCTGGAGGATATGGGGATTTTGATCTATTTCTTGTCCCTATCAGGAATAGCAGAGATACAAAACTGAGCCAACTGGGGAAGCCAGGTGTTGGCATATTATATTTCTGCCTCAAGTGACATTTATTAACAATAAAGTGTGTTATCTTTGATAATCATAGTAGCTAATATTGTTTAATGAGGGCTTACTACTTTATGTAAATTGTCCCAATGTATTCTCAAAACCACCCTTTAATTGGGTACTACCATTGTATACATTTTACTGAGGCAGACGCTGAAGTCTAAGAGATCATGTTGTTCACTCATCTTATTTATTACTAGCCTTAAGCATTAGAATTGGAATCTCAACCCAAGTGATCTAATCCCAAACCATTTGCTTTTAAACATAATTGCTTCCCTTATAGAGAGATTGCATATGTCGAGAAATATGAAGCCATACCCAGATGGAAGTCTCTATTACAATCCTTTAACAAATTATTTTCGGCCATAGTCTGCCAAAGTCTACCTTTTTCAATTCTATTAGGATGATCTACTCTTGAATCTGAAAATTTAACTATCTACCTTGATTTTACATTCCCACTCCACCTTCATTCACCCCAAGGTTAGCCGCATGTGGTCACACATCTTAGTCGCTTTCCCTTTCTTTGTCCTCTTCTCTCAAAGGTTTTTACTTGTTATTTGAATCATTATTTCAGTCTCTCCCTATGGAGCATTTTTTTTTTAAAGATTTTATTTATTTGACAGAGAGAAACACAGCCAGAGGGGGAACACAAGCAGAGGGAGTGAAAGAGGGAGAAGCAGGCTTCCCGCCGAGCAGGGAGTCCGATGTGGGACTCCATCCCGAGTCTCCGGGATCATGACCTGAGCCGAAGGCAGTCGCTTAACCAACTGAGCCACCCAGGCACCCCACATCTCTTTATTATTTTTAAACAATGAAGAATTTCACAGCTGAATTTCAAGTTTTTTTTTTTTTTTGAATTTCAAGTTTTAAAAGTAAGATAATCCTTCAGTTCTAAGAACTTCATGAACAACCAAAATAGTTGCTATTTCAACCATTGCAGCATTCCAGGAGCTTTTAGGTAGTACGAATTATATTTCATGTTTTTTCTTTAATTATTAAAGTCTCTGTTCCAATAACTGTAAATTTTCTGGTGTAGTCTTTTAGGCAAAACTATTTTTCTTAAACTTTTTCTTCAAATAAGGAGAGAATTTCTGTCATGCAGAAATCAGTGTGGGAATTTACTTTGATGAGCCTACTAGCAGTGGGTGAGGCTTTACAGGAATACTATTAGGAGATGGAAAGCATCAGAAGAAATCAGAAAGCTGCTCTTCATGAATTAAAAAAAGACATGTTTTTCCCTCTGACAGGGAGATGGGAAGAGAGTTAAAAAAAAAAAAAGGTTGAAGAGATAGAAGTCAAAAAGAGAGAAAGGAGCTAGAAAGACCAGTACTTTTGCATGAGCTGGCAGTAACAAGATAGGAAACAACAACCACAAAAAAACCCTTTACAATATTAACAAAGCAAAAAGTATACAAAAATTAATCTCACATAGCAGTACCTACAAGCTGAAGATCCTTAATAACAAAATAATAAAACTGTATTAAAGAGGGGTGCCTGGTTTGCTCAGTTAGTAGAGCATGCAATTATTGATCTTGGGTGTTATAAGTTAGGCCTCCACGTTGGGTGTAAAGATTACTCAAAAATAAAATCTTTAGGGGCCTGGGTGGCTCAGATAGTTAACCATCTGACTCTTGACTTTGGCTTAGGTCATGATCTCAGGGTTGTGAGATCGAGCCCCCACTGAGGCTCTATACTGCAGCCTGCTTAAGATTCTCTCTCCCCTCCTCTCCCACTCTAAATAAAAAGAGGAAAAAAAATGAAATCTTTAAAAAAAAACTTTAAAGGAACTATTAAAGAGCTTTTATTTATTTATTTGTTTGTTTATTTATTTATGATCATATTGATTTTTAAATTTTTTTATCATGTTCAGTTAGCCACCGTGTAGTACATAATTAGTACTTGATGCAGTGTTCAGTGATTCGTGTCAAAAAAGAACTATAACATGTTCATGGGTGAGAAGTTTGACAGGAGTGAGGGTAAAAGTGAATGTGTGACTAGGAAGGGCAGTACAAAGAATTTTCTGAGGTGATGGAACAGTTCTGTGCCCTGATTGTGGTGGTGGTCACTTGAATCTGTACATGTAGCAAATTTCATAGACTTATACCACAAACACCCAAAAAGAGTGCTTGTAAGACTGGTGAAATCCAAGTAACCTTTATGGTTAATGGTATATTATCAATGGCACTTCCCCGCTTTTGTTAAAATACTATAAAGCTAACTAAAAGGTACATAGGAACTCTGTGTTATTTCTGCAACTTCTGGTCTAAAATTAAATCAAAATATAAAGTTTTTTAAAAGTCACATTCGAAGAGACTCATGAGTCAAATAACTCAAAGGAGAAGCTAGAAAGTAGTTTGAATTAAAAAAAAAAGATAAGATACACAGTATGGTAACTGCAGTTAGTGATACTATGTTGTATGATTTGAAATTTGCTGCACCCATTTTAAGCAGTCTCAATACACACACACACTCACATAAACACACACACAAAACTTAAGTATGTGAGGTGATGGATGTGTTAATTAACCGGATTGTGGTAATTACTTCACAATGTATACTATATCAAATCATCATGCTATGCACTTTACATACATACAATTTTAGGGGCACCTGGATGGCCTGGTTGAATATCTGCTTCTTGATTTCTGCTCAGGTCGTGATCTTAGGGTCATGGGATGGAGCCCTGTGTCTGGCTCTCTGCACAACAGGGAGTCCACTTGAGCTTCTCTCTCTCCCTCTGCCCCTACCCTCCTGCACGTGCATGGGCATGCTCTCTAAAATAAGTAAATCTTAAAAAAAAATGTACAATTTTGTCTGCCAACTATACCTCAATAAAGCTTATAAAAATCATAACTGCTGTTTTTATAAAGAAAAATAAATAAATATTAAAAGTAAATACTATAACACTACATGGTAAAATAGTTTCATGTAACATATTTTTTTTAAAGATTTTATTTATTTATTTGACACAGAGAGAGAGAGATCACAAATAGGCAGAGAGGCAAGCAGAGAGAGAAGGGGAAGCACGCTCCCTGCTGAGCACAGCCCATGTGGGGTTCGATCCCAGGACCCTGAGATCATGACGTGAGCCGAAGGCAGAGGCATAACCCTCTAAGCCACCCAGGCACCCTTCATGTAATATACTAAGGATTACTTAAATGTTGAAAAATTAAAGTAACCACTATACAAGGATAAAAGAGTGCATTGTCTGAGGAAATATGTAAATAGTAGCTAGTACTAACCAGACAAATAGTTATAGCTGAAACTTTAACACTGTGAAAAAAATATAGTTTTTTTTTAATTCTACTTGATCATTTATAGTTTTTGTTTAAGTGGTAAAGTATTGTAATTTGTAACTGTTTACAAAATAAATTTAATTTTTCTTTAAAAATCTAAGAAAGTAAACTGTTGGAAATCTTTGATGTGTTTTGTTTTTCCTTTCCCAGAGCTTTTTATTCTTAATTCTACTTGCCATGCTACTCCGAACAGGCACCACTGATTTCCTAATCTCAGTATAATCAAAATGCTAGAAGGAAAGTACCTTAATGACACGTCTTAAGGCTTCTTTGATATAAACATCACAATGACAAAATCTGATCTTTTTCCCATCATGACAGATAATGCTGATCTAAGTTAAAATCTAATTTTTAAAACAAAATTAAGGACATTACATGAATTCTGCATAGACAATAACAGTCCTGTCAAGAAAATTACATTACCCAGTACATGATCCAAACCATTGTAGTTGGTTGTGGGGAGTGGTAATTACCACAACAAACAATGGAGCTGATTTTCAAAAGCAATTCCCTATTTGTTTCATATTTGAAGTCTGGTTACTTCTTGTGCTGAAGATTTTGTATTATCTTTTGATGCATTCTGCCTTATTACTTAGATTCCCAAATTCTCATGTTCCTTTAGAATGTAACTTCCTTTTCACCTTTTATTTCATGTCTATTCTCTGTTAACATACCAAGTGCTCTTGACAGTACCAACCGTCAAAGTGTCTGATCACAATTCCTGGTACACTGGTGGGAAACATTTAAAAAAATGTTAGAGACTTTAGGAGAAAACCCCACATTTAGGAAAATGAACACAAATCTATTTCTAAAGGATTTAAGATGCAAATCTTAAGATCCAGCGAATAATATTTTCAGTTGCCCCAAATACATTTAACCCAGAACAGGTTAAGTGTGTTTGTGTTCTCTCTCTCTCTCTCTCTCTCTCTCTCTCTCTTTGTGTGTGTGTGTGTCTCTCTCTCTCTCAAACACACACACAAATTAATTTTGAGGGCCAATTAAAAGAAATATGTGGCAACACTAGGCAGGTCAAACAAATATGTTAGACCAGATTCAGCCATCTTGATGTCTGTTTCCTTCATCCTAATGAATATTTCTCATTTTAAATTGATACAATCTTTGCCTATTAACGCTTGGGATATTTAAAGGCAGATGACTGTCTATTTGGTTTCTTTCACAGTACATAACAGGGTACTTAAAAAATGTTAGTTTAGTTGACTGACTAAATGAAATCATCCACACTTCATTATATGGTTCAAAGTCAGTTACCTAATTTCTATGAAGAGACAAAAATTGAATGATGAAGATTTATTTATGGATTTGGTAGCTATAACAGTGAGCAATTTTGAGCACTTTCTATATACTAGACATTTTGTAGGTGTCACCCTAACAAATCTTTATGATGATTCCATGTAGTAAGACTATCATTGTCCCCTAACTCGTCCAAAGTGTTAGTAAGCTACGGAATAAAGGGAAGAGACATAAAATAATCTACTCCTGACTCCAAGTCTCATCTATTAATCCTTATATTATTATTCTATGTAAGTTTGTATTGAAGAACAATTAACCACAAGAAAGACCTAAGAAACTGTTTTGTTTTGGAAACTGACACTGGTTTTAGACAAGCTAGGTAACATAAAAGAATAGAGGTGTAATGAAAGGTAAGAATTTGGTGAAATCCAAGGACTTCTGGACAAGTTGTAGGCTGAGAAAGAAAACACAAGGTCCCTGAAGGAGAGGGCAGGAGAGATTTGCCTTACTGAAAAGCAATGGAAAACAAACTGAGAATAGCTGGAGGGGAAAAGGGAGGAGGGCTATGGTAACTGGGTGATGAACATTAAGGAGGGCATGTGATGTAATGAGGACTGGGTATTATATAAGACTGATTAATCACAAGCCTGTACCTCTGAAACCAGTAATATAGTATATGTGAGTTAATTGAATTTAAGTGAAAATATGTTAAAAAAATTAAAAAGTCACAAAGTAAAAAATAAGAATGATGTTGGAGGAAGAGTTTTCATAGATATTCTTTAGTAGTTGGAGGAAAATCTGTTATTCCTAGTTTGCCAGGTTTTTCATGAATCAGTGTTTTTTTCCAAAAGCTTTTTGTCTCTATTGAATTAATCATTTTTTTTCTTTTTTGGTTAATATGTAATTGAATTTCCTAAATGATTTTTTTTTTTTTTAGTATTAACTAAACTCTACTTTCCTGGAATAAACCCTACTTGAACATGTTGTGGTATCCATTTTGTTTATAGTTAGATTTGATTTTCTAATACCGATTATTCGTGAGCAATATTGCTCTGAAATTTCTCTTTTTGTAATATCTTTGCCAGGCAACAGACCTCATGAGATGGGGAATGATTCTTCCTGCAATTTTCTAAAAAATATATTGGGTAGCACTGAGGTTATTTATTCCTTAAGTGTTTGATAGAATTCAGCAGAGAAAACTTGTGGACTTGGTATCTTATTTGAGAAGATTTTTGGTAATAAATTCATTTAAAAATACACATAAGAAAAACAGTGAAAAGCAGAATGTTCAGAAATCAGGGGGGAAAAAAGCTAACTGGAGAAGTTATCTCCAATCCTGACTGCCTATCAGAGTGATCCGGGGAGATTAAAAAAATATATATACCTGCTATACTGATAGCAGACTTTTTGGGAAAGAGACTAGGAGAACAGCATTAGAGACAAAAATTAATCGTATCTTCAGATGATTCCAAAATTCATGCAGATTGGAAATTTCTACTTCAGATTACCCAGTGATATTCAAATTAAACTCCTGGAGGCTCATCAGTTAGGGAATAGTATGGAGGATTTCATGCCACTCATTCCTTTCAGTCTCATTGGCTCTGTTTTTATCTCTTTCATATACTGGGCTTCTGCATAAGATTTCATTTGAAAAGATAATTTTATGGTAAAAAGTAAAAAGATGGCTTTTCATCTTTCTGTCCCCCTTAGCTTAAAATTGGAAACTGAGGCATAAAGAGGCTAATATACAGGCTGCCACAAGACATGTTGACTTCCAGAACACATCTCCATGGCTTTGCCCAGAGACTTAGAAAGATACCCAGAGATGAGGTGTAAGACAATGGATGCTGGAATGGTACTGAAGTGCCACCCAAGGTCTCCATGAAAGTCCTAATCAGTCATAACAGAAAAGAAATAAGAAAAAAACAACCCAACTCAATTAATCTTAAGCAAGTTCCTCTGATTGATGGAAATTAATTTGAATCCAGAAATACTCTAAGAGATAGAAGAAATAAAGTATGTATCTTTCCAGTGCTTGAAATTTCTTTCACTTTTAGGAAGAAGCTGGAATGGATGCTGAGTACCAATTGCCACCACCCACTACACCAGATTCCATCATGTTAGGATTGTTAACTAATGCCACATGATTGTTTAGTGATAGGCACAGGAAAAGAAGACACAAAGTATCATAAAGAAGAAAAATAACTTAGTGAGAAGGATTTATAAATGGGCAAGAAAAATGACAGACTTGAAAACATTGCAACTGAAAATACTTGAAAAAGGTGAAATACAATATAAATTAATACACAGGCTAGAAAGTTAAAAGGACAAAAGAGAAAGTACTATAAGGTGTTTCTTTTCACTTACTGGTATCCTATTATTTGCCATTGGGTAAAATCTCATTGTAGGGATGAGATCTGATCTTTTGTCTTCTAATTACCACTGAGGACTGATTTGAGTTGAGAATATTGATAATAAAATGTGGGACAATGCTTCCATTACTGTATGAAGATGAAAGGGACCTTACATGTTCTTTTATTTGCCTTTGTTATTGCTAAACGATCACCCAGTCCATGTTTGATTAAAGTGTTTGCAAAATGACTTCTGTGTGCAGAGGTAGGTACATTAGGTAACGAGGACAAAAACGCGAAGAAGACAAATCTAGTTAGTCTGTGCTTTGTGAAAGTCTATTCAAATATTAAAAACAGAAGAAAAGTAAATTATAAGGAGGAATACTTAGAGTACTTACAATAGGGAATGAATGGATAAATGTTGTGCAATACTTTAGAGTGGTCAGGGAGTGATGGCAGATCAGTATTTCCGGTGGTAAGAAAGCTCTATCTCCAAAGGTACTCCATTCTCAAAGGAAGAGTTAATGTGAGAGTTCAAAATACCAAAGGCCAGAAGGGCTTAAACAGATTGTAACAGGATGTGAAATGAAATAAGACTGGAGATGGCCTTGAGAAGCATGTTAAGAAACATACACCTTACTGAAAAACTACTTAAGAGTTGAAACTCTTAAATTTGGCTTCAATTTTACAAAGATCACTCATATCATATATAAAGAATGAACTTGAGAGAGGCTTTTTTTTTTTAAGATTTTATTTTTTTTGACAGAGAGAGATACAGTGAGAAAGGGGAACACAGCAGGTGGAGTGGGAGAGGAAGAACAGGCTTCTTGTGGAGCAAGGAGCCCAATGCGGGACTCCATCCCAGGACCCTGGGATCATGACCTGAGCCGAAGGCAGACACTTCATGACTGAGCCACCCAGGGGACCCAAGGGCATATTTACACAATACAAATGAGAAATGATTCAGGCTTGGACCCAAAGTGGTGCCAGGAACTGGAAGTAGGTTAATTGATGGAAGTAGGTTGGAGATAAAAATTAACTCTAGGCAGGGGCACCTGGGTGGCTCAGTTGGTTAAGTGACTGCCTTCGGCTCCGGTCATGATCCTGGAGACCCAGGATCGAGTCCCACATCGGGCTCCCTGCTCCACAGGTGGCCTGCTTCTCCCTCTCTCACTGGAAGTAGGTTGATTGGAGATACATTTAGAAGGTGGGGTTTAATGATTTGCTCAAAATAAAGGGTAAAGGAAAACTAGTCAAGAATGATACCAAGGTCTCTAATACGAGCGACTGAGACAACAGTAGCGCTGCTTACTGGTAAATTGGTTGCAGTTTACTGTATGTCAATTTTACCTCAATAAATAAAACTGTAAAAGAAAAAAGGCAAGAAAAGGATGCTATTAGAAGGTAATCAGTGTTCTGACAGTGCTATAGAAAGTAAAGTCATTGGCAGTTACTTGAGATAAGTGATATATACTTATCATGAGCACCCTCCTCCCCACCACTGTCAGGTAGCTTGTTCGTTAGGTGCTGCATCCCTGATAAAATGAAACATACAAATTTTGACCTGAATGATAGCAGTCAGTTTTAGAAAATTTGGGGAATATTTTCCCCAAGGAAGCAGAGAGTGAAAAATGAGTAACTTTTGTAAGGGGCAATTTAGCCAGCACGACCCCATTATGTCCTGGTAGCCACTTTGTTGTTTGTGAAATGCACACGAGCTGACTCTACCCAAACAAGAGCTGACTCAGAAAAGCAGTTCCAGGAAAATATGGGCAGCCAGATTCTGATAATAGAGCCCAGGAAAACAAGGGCAAGCCAGCACAAGCTGACCCTGCTCTTCAAGGACCTGACTCATAATAAAAAGCACACATGTAATCCCCTTAACCTCCCGGATCCTGACCAATGGAGATAAAAATTAACTCTAGGCAGGGGCACCTGGGTGGCTCAGTTGGTTAAGTGACTGCCTTCAGCTCAGGTCATGATCCTGGAGACCCAGGATCGAGTCCCACATCGGGCTCCCTGCTCCACAGGTGGCCTGCTTCTCCCTCTCTCACTCCCCTTGCTTGTGTTTCCTCTCTGGCTATGTTTCTGTCTGTCAAATAAATAAAATCTTAAAAAAAAAAAATTAACTCTAGGCAGCTATGTTACTGCAGTTAGTTTATGGTTCGCGGTTTTGCCCTATAAAACCTAGCCTGTGATTCTTGATGTGGGTCGCTCTCTCTCCATAGAGATGGCCTTGACCATTCAGGTCATCACTCTCTTTCCCTAGCGACAGCTTTGACTGGTCAGTGTGATTCTCAATGCTTGGTGCGAAATAAAGCTTTGCTTGACTTTTGCTTTGTATCAGCCTCGTTCCTTTCATCATGGACCCTAACAACTTTTACGTAGGAAGAAGCTTAATTTTTTAAAAAAGAGAAAAAAAAGACCAAGATGGCTGAAGTTCTGGGGTTGGGAGTAGATGGGATCAGAGATTAATGCAGAAACAAAAACATGTGGGGACTTCTACACTGTGGAGTAGTACCATTTACTGAGATTAAAACAAAACAAAAAATCCTCGGGTGCCTTGGTGGTTCAGTTGGTTATACATCTGCCTTCTGCTTTGGTCATGATCCTGGAGTCCTGGGATGGAGTCCGGTATCAGGCTCCCTGCTCAGCAGAGAGCCTGCTTCTCCCTCTCTCTCTTCTGCTCCTCTGCCTCTGTCAAATAAATAAAATCTTAAAAAAAAAAAAATCCTGGAAGTACAGAAATGTTATTCAAAAAAGAACAAAAACCCAAGCAAATTTGGAGAAGAGTTGGTTCAGCATGTTAAATCCAAAGTACCTGAGGGACAATCCAAGTGAAACCACCCAGGAGGCTCTTTTCGTATGTCTGACTTCAGTACTTGGGAGAAAGGTCCCGTTGGCACTCAGGTGTAATTGAAGCCATTGGAGTTGAAGTTGGGAGAAAATAGGCCTGGGCTAGAGCCCTAAGGGAACCAGCAAATTTCAGTAGGACAGCGGGGGAGTAGTCTGAAACAAAGGAAAAAAAGTAGGAGAGAGTATGTCGTGGAAGTGAAAGGCGTTAAGAAACAATACTCAATTTAACAAGGATATATATATCTTTTTTTAAAAAAAGATTTTATTTATTTATTTGACAGAGAGAAACACAGTGAGAGAGGGAACACAAGCAAGGGGAGTGAGAGAGGGAGAAGCAAAGCTTCCCGCCGAGTGGGGAGCGTGATGTGGGGCTCGATCCTTGGTCTCCAGGAACATGACCTGAGCCGAAGGCAGTCGCTTAAATCAACTGAGCCACCCAGGCGCCCCAAGGATATATATATATCTTTATAAAATCTTTAAAAAATAAATACAATATTAAAAACCAAAATCTTTAAAAAAATAAAATCTTAAAAAATAAAATCTTTAAAAAATATCTTTTAAAAATCTTTAAAAAAATCTTAAAAAATAAAATCAAAAAAATAAGATAAAAGAAAAAGATTTATTTATTTGACAGCTAGAGAGGGAACACAAACAGAGAGAGTGAGAGAGGGAGAAGCAGGCTTCTCCCTGAGCAGGGAGCCCGATGCGGGCCTCGATCCTGGAACTCCAGGATCATGACCTGAGCGGAAGGCAGATGTTTAACAACTGAGACACCCAGGTGCCCCAGTTAAAGATGTTTTTGAAGAATAAATGACTTCGAGATATGTCTGCATTACAATTGGCAAGTGAACAAAAAGCAGAAATTTATATATAGTATTAGCCTAAATTTGAAAATTGAGAATTTCCAGAAGGAAATACTCCATTCTCAGGGTATCTGTGCTTGGTGGGATAATGGGTAACACTTATCATCTCTATCTTGTTGAAGATTTCTGCAGAAGTATTTTTAATTTTAAAAAAGTAGTATGCATTCCTTTTGCTGTGAACATGACACATGCTAAAAAGAAAGACAGTAAGGAATTTTTTAAAAAGCTACCACCCAGATGTACAATATGTACTGTTAGTTTTGGCAATATTCAAATTGTTTTCTTCACATTTTCTAGACCAGAAAAGACATGCAAACACACACATACATAAACATGTATAATAAATATTACAAGATTTGCTGTTAACTGGCTTTTTATTCTTACTACACATCATTAGGTGCTTTCCATATCAATTGATATAGAGCTTACTCTTCCCTAACGGTTACCTGTTAATGTATTTAACTTACCCTTACAGCTGAACATACACATCGTTCCCTATTTTTTCAATATTATAAATTTTGCATACTTTTCTATTGGAATTACAGGATAAACTTCTATAAGTGAAGTTGCTGGGTTTGCTATGAATTATTATGCCACATTCAAAAATATTAATCACACTGAAATACATTTATTGATCACTTCTTTATTATTATACTGTTTGCTCCATTTCAAACCTCTTGGACCTTACCTTTTCTCTAAAAGACAACTGATAATGGTAATAGTTTTTTTCCCTATCTTACTGAATTGTCTGAGGTCTAAACAAGATATTAATATACAAAAGAACTTTATAAAAACCCTGGTGCCATTTTAGCAATCATAGCAGCCATATTATGAAAATAAATTTAATACTTGCAATTCTTAAGAGAAACAATGTAGAAGTCCAGTTAAAATTTATTTTCAGAAACCAAAGAGCTCTTACACTCAAAATTTCTAGTTGATTTTCATTCCACATTTTTATAATAATAAAATTTAGCATATAACTAAGATAGGTTGCTGACTCAAAGCTTGTATTGGTAAACTGCATTAAATTGTATTGCCTTCCCACATTACTGAAGACTGAATTGTGCTCCCCCCCAAGACACAAAAATTCATATGTTGAAGCTCTAGCCCCCACCTCGTTTGGGGGCTATATTTGGAATACAGAATGACTAAGGTTAAAGGAGGTCATAAGGGTAGAACCTTAACTCAGGACAATTAGTGTCCTTATAAGACACCAGAGAGAATGCTCTCTCTGCCTCCCTCTCTTCCTCTGTCCCTCCCTCTCTTTCTGCCATGTAGAGGCATGGTGAGAAGGCAGGTATCTACAAGCCAGGAAGAGCTCTCATCAGAAATGGAGTTGGCTGCACCTGGATCCTGGACTTCACAGCTTTGAGAAGTGTGAGAAATAAATTTTGACACCCGGCCTGTGATTGTTTATGGCCACCTAAATATACCGTTTTATTATTACTATGAGCTTTTGGAAAGAGACACTCAAAATTATATTATTACTATTAATTATAGGAGTAATTATAGGAGCAAACAGTATAATAATAAATGATCAATAAATGTATTTCAGTGATTAATATTTTTTGAATGTGGCATAATAATTCATAGTAATTATAGTAATTATTACTATTAATTATACTATTAAATATACTATATATTATTATGATTAATTATAACTATGGCCCAGGGGAGCCTGGGTGGCTTAGTTGGTTGAGTGTCTAATGCTTGATTTTGGTTCAAGTCATGATCTTGGAGTTGTGGAACTGAGCCCTGTTTTGGACTCTGAGCTCAATGGGATATCAGCTTGAGGTTCTCTCTCCCTCTACCCCTGCTCCTGCTCTCTCACGAAAATAATGTTAAAAAACAAACCAAACCAAACCAAGGCTCAATTTCCTACAGAAGTGTATCTAGCCCTTATGAGCTTCGCAGCTGGGTGAATGTGACCCTTGAAGAGCAATCTCATTTTGTAACTGGTTACATGCTATCTCTCAATTATGCAGTCTGGTCAAACAAAAAACACAAACCCTCAATTTTTCTGTACTTTTTTGGCATACAGATTTATACCATCATTTAGTCTTGTTGAGAGTTGTTTGAACTTAATTTTTGGGACAGATAGTCTATATTTCAACCTGGTTCTGTTCCATATTGCGAACATTCTCCTCTTGCTGTCCCAGACAAAACAGCAAAATAACAGCTGCCAGGAATTCAGACTTGCTGGCTCAGGGCCAACAGAAAGGAAAGAAGCAAAAACCACTGTGTTCATGGTGATCACATGCAAGTCTTTTAGGACCACTGCAGTGATCCTTAATTCTGTGGAACTATGATCAATGTTGTACCTCCTCAAAGCTGTATTCTTTGTTTTAGTGTAACATGCCTTCCCAATTCCAGTTGGAAATCCTTAATAAAAACATGTTGAATTATAGTCCATATTGTTTTTGCAGGTTATGCATGTGAATTTGTTTCCTCAAATTTATTAGCAACCCCCCCAAATCAAGACTTATGGTGCTTTCATGGGCATATACATGTGCAGAGTAGCAGCAAATTTGAGTCACCTCACATATATGGGCCCAGATGAAGTGAAACAAGGTAACAGTCTTCTTGTCTCAGGTCTCATGCTGCAAATAAGTGCCCTTTTCATATGTTGTTTTTCACATTTTTGTGCTTTCTCTTGGTGATTTTGCTGTTTAAAATGGTCCAGAATAGGACTGAGTAGTGTGTGTTCCTAAGTACAGAAGACTCTGATGTGCTTTACAGAGAAAATATGTTAGGTAAGATTTGTTCAGGCCATGTATTACAGTGCTGTTGGCTGTGAGTTTAATGTTAGTGAATCAACAACAGATATTAAATAAAGTATCTTAAAACAAGGTTATGTATTAATCAGTTGATGAAAATAATATGACCAGAGGTTCACAGGAACCTAATCCTATCTTTATCCCAGATGCAATGATACAATATTCGCTAATTCAGTGTGACTTTATAGAAATAACTGCTGGTAACAAAAATCAAATATGTTGTAGTGAACTACAAATTAGAATATTTAGAACAATGGGTGTGTCATATTTTTAGTTTGAAATTACAAATTAAAAAAAAATTTGGTACAAAGACAAAAGTCCCATACTCTGTATTACCGATCACTAAATATAGGGCTGACTAAACTGTGCATTGTTTTTGATGTTAAATTCAACTGGAACTATAAATCTCAATCTTCTATTCCACTGTAACACCTACCCACTAAATATAGGTGTCCCTTAAGGTTTAATCTCCTTTCCTTTTTCCTATCATCCTTTCCAGGGTGATTTCTCATGGCCTCAAATACCATCTTCAAATCAGAAAACTCAAACCCAAGTTTCCAATCTTGACATCTCTTCTGGCTCTACCCCTGAATTTCCAAATACCTGCCTGACTTATCCAAATTTCCCTATCACAAATCATGATCAGTACATTACAAACAAAACTGATTTTTTCCCTCCATAAGCCACTCTTTTCTGCTTATGTATCTTAACTGAAGTAATGAGCATTCTTCCTTATCACACATAAACTGGAAGTTTATCCTCACAACAATCTTCTAAGTAGGTGCTACAGTGTGGATGAGGTAGGATTACATAGATGACAAAATTATAGCCTTGAAATAAGATTTGGCTGATATTTACTATATGGCCTTAAGCCAATAACTTTTTGAGCCTTGCTTTCACAGTTAGTAAATACAGTGTAAGGTCTTATTTTTCTGCTTGAAAGTGTGTTATGTATCGAGACTAGAAGCATTAATACATGGGTGCTTTTAAGAAATACAATCTCAGCTTCACCCCAAATATGTTGTATCATTATCTGCATCTTAATGTATCTTCAGGCAACTAGTTTACATATTCTAGCTCACCCTTACTAATAACAAGAATGTTATCACCTTCAGGGGAGTACAACATGGAGAATCCGTACGTCCTGTCTGTAATTTACTAGAGCTGCTGGTTTTGTTTTTTTTTTTTTTTTAAGATTTTATTTATTCATTTGACAGAGAGAAACACAGCGAGAGAGGGAACACAAGCAGGGGGAGTGAGAGAGGGAGAAGCAGGCTTCCTGCGGAGCAGGGAGCCCAATGCGGGGCTCGATCCCGGGTCTCCGGGATCATGACCTGAGCCAAAGGCAGTTGCTTAACCAACTGAGCCACCCAGGCGCCCCTAGAGCTGCTGTTTCAATTATTGCTAATGCTCCTATTTATCACTTGTCACCAATTCTATAGTTAATAAAGGCCTTTTACAGCTTTCATAAATCTTTGATTTCATCCAGAAACGAACTATCTGCACAACTTGAACTTAAATCCACCCCAAGGTTATTTTACTTACTACAGAGACCTACGACTATTATTATTATTAGAGAGGCTCATTCTTTATTTACCATTTACCATGTTATACTCCTTCAACATTTCTAAATTTGTATTGTTCAACTTGAAATTTCCCTGGTGTCCCAACTTTATAAAATTTTCAAGACAGGAGGCAAACAGAAGTACCTGTATGCCCTAAAATAATTGGAAAATGTGACATATTCAAATGCAAGAACTTTTATACAGTAACATTGCTTCAGCAAAACTGTTTCTAGATTCTAATGTCATTTAATATTAAGCATTCATAATGTACAAAGTATATGTTCAGTGAGAAAGTTTATAAATGTTTAATATATTTTATAAACTAATCCCATGCCACTATTAACCTGAGATAATTTTTTTTTAAAGATTTTTATTTATTTGAGAGACAGAGAGAGATCACAAGTAGGCAGAGAGGCAGGCAGAGAGAGAGGAGGAAGCAGACTCCCTGCTGAGCAGAGAACCTGATGCGGCCTCGATCCTAGGACCCTAAGATCATGACCTGAGCGGAAAGCAGAGGCTTTAACTCACTGAGCCACCCAGGCGCCCAACTTAAGATTTTCTAACAAGCTCCTAGACAATGCAGACATTGCTTTTCTGAGGACAATATCAATATTTCAATATAAAAACCATACTGCAAAGAATATTATATCGAGGTCTAAGAAAGCGACAACAAACCCTATGTGTGTATACGTGGGGGTTGTGTGATGAGAAAAGACTCTGGCTTCTCTCTGAAAATGAGCTGTTTAGAACTTACGTTAAAACTCAACTGGGTGGCGCCTGGGTGGCTCAGTTGGCTGAGCGACTGCCTTCGGCTCAGGTCATGATCCTGGAGACCTGGGATGGAGCCCCACATCAGGCTCCCTGCTCCACGGGAAGCCTGCTTCTCCCTTTCTCACTCCCCCTGCTTTTGTTCCCTCTCTGGCTGTGTTTCTCGCTGTCAAATAAATAAAATCTTTAAAAACAACAACAACAACAAAAAACTTAACTGGGAGAAATCTGCCACCAAGATGTTAATTGTAGCACTTGAACTAGCTTATACTGGAGAAAACCCACTACTTAGGATTGGAAGGTAACAAAATTGACAAATTCCAGTTACTAAGTCTATCTTAGATGCATATTCTATTCTTCATCTAATGTTTTCATTATGTTCCTTGCCTTCTGTACATTCATTCCATAGCATATAATGTATAACATCCTTATTGCACCATTTCCTAAATTATAAGTGTTACAATTTTCTCATTAACCCAAGTTATTTAAGAACATTCCAAAATTCCAAGAATGACTTTTCAGCTTTTAAACTTAGTTTCTAAGATTTCTTGCAATGTAATCATTTGTGCAATGTGCTCATAGTTTTCTCTGTACCTAGTACAAGATCATTCAGAATGTTTCAGGATTATCTGAAAAGAATGCAACTGAAATAGCAAAGTAATACATATCATCACACATACACACCCCTCCTATTTATCCCTTTTCATTTACTTTGCTAAAGACTGTTAAGTGTTGAAGTCAGTGTCCAATGTATGTATTGCCATATGTATTTGAATTAAGAATTTTTATTAAGTACTTGAAATACACTTTTTTAAAAAGGTATGTATACATCAGCAAAACTACCACTTACATCAAGACCCTGAACATTTTACAGATGAATGCTGTATTATTTACCACATAACGCTTAAGTGTTACATCCCACACTGTGTTTATTTTATTCTAGCTTAAATTCTGATAAAATGTTGTTCCCTATTTCAATTTCTATGACTTTAACAGTTTTCATTATCTTTAAACTCCTTTATCCTTTGTTTTATAAAAATGTGAATATCCAGGTTGTTCAGAGACTGATTTTTTTTTTTAAAGATTTTATTTATTTGACAGAGAGAAACACAGCCAGAGAGGGAACACAAGCAGAGGGAGTGAGAGAGGGAGAAGCAGGCTTTCTGCCGAGGAGGGAGCTCCTTGTGGGACTTGATCCCGGGTCTCAGGGATCATGACCTGAGCTGAAGGCAGTCGCTTAACCAACTGAGCCACCCAGGCGCCCCCAGAAACTGATTTTTGACCGGATTTCAATCTTTTTAACAGAGGAATTTAGCCCGTTTATGAGTGTGATAACGCACCTGTACCTCTGTTAATCTATTTTCTGCAAATTTTAATGTTTCCTTGCTGTTTTTGTTTTTTCACCACTTCCTTTCCAATTTATAAAACTGGTATATTCTAATTTTATCTTTAACACTTATCTCAATGTCAAATTTACTTAGAATTAACTACTACATGAAGCGGTTACTACTGATTTTCCCTAGGCAAGATGTACATAAAACTATGTTTTCATCTACCGCATTTCCAGTCAGCAATTTGGAAATTTTCTTTTTACACTGTCAGTATTAACATTATCAGGAAACTTGTTACTACCCCCCATAATTAAAAAATAAAGGACACAAAGCTGTACCATTTTCCCATTTTATCAGATTAACACTAGGAAAGCCTTTACTCTAAGGTGTCAGGTCCACCAGTGACAAAGCCCTTTCATTTTGTTTAGCTGAAGAACATGCATACCTTTATCTACATTACATACTAAAAACAGTACTTACTTGCTCTCTAAATTGAACATTTAGCCCATCTTTTCAGTCTAAAGACAAAATGAAATTTTAGACCCAACTTAAGAATGTATCTTTGCACTTAGTTTCATAACCCTACATATAACAATTTAATCTTAATGATATTTAAGTAGCTTTAACGCTTACCATTCCCCCCCCCCCCCATATAATTGCCTCACTACCCTTGAGTTGCTTTTGCCGGCTGCAGTAATAGCATTTAGCCAATTTTTCAAGGATGGTATTTGCGTGATACACTTTCTTAACCCCTGCAAATTTGGGAATGCCTTCCAGTTGCCTTCATATATAAACAATAACTTGACAGGATGTACAACCCTTGGCTTAAAATCATTTTCCCTTAAAACTTTTGATACTGCTCCCTTGCCTTTCGGCATTTAGAGTTGAAAGAGAAAAATCGGGTCCGTCCGACTCTTAGACGCTTACAGGTAACCTGCTTTCTCTGAATACTTCTAGATTTTTTTCATTCATCCTCCCAGTTTAAAAACGTCACTAGGATATGTCTAGGTGTTGCTTTCTTTTCGTTGTTTTACTGGCACTCTATTAACTTTTCCTATTTGCAGATTTAGTTTGTTCTTCGAATCTGGAAAATTTTCTTCAATTAGTTCCTTTTTGTTTCAGCTTCATTTCCTTTGTCTTCTGTTTCAGGTATTTTTATTATGTCTATCTCCTGAACTGATTCTGTGGATTTCGCTTCTTCTCTTTCTTATTTCCTTTTTTCCCGCATGCGGTTTCTCTTGTTTTGCATTTACTTCGGTAATTCGATTTTGTGACTGATCAGGGTTGCACACTTCTGTTATCTCTCCCAACTCCCTGATACTTTTAAGGCGCTCTGACATTAGCCTCTTTATTACGGAACATAGATCTTTAACCTCCTGTATTACATGATAGTCAAATCTTACTACCTCTTCTGTTTCCACGGCTATATCCGTTCCAAGAGGCGGCATTTTCTCGATTACAAGCTGTTTCTCCCGAATACGACCTTTAAAACAATAAACAAAACTTAATTTCCTACCGTTTGAGTCGGCCCAAAGATTCTCTTTGGTAATTATTAACAGTTTGATTGAAATGTTTTCTTCTTTTTACTTACCTTTTCAACTCTTGTTGGTTATGGGGCCAAAAGTAAAGATTACAGGAGGCCTTCCGACGGACCTTACAAAATAAAACGAACGTCCACAATGGCTCCCTCGATGTCATCAGTGCGCGCCTGGACCAAGCCACACCCCCGCGCGCAGTTGCTCTCCTCCCCCGCCACCCCACCTCGAACGAGCGCGAGTCCTTGGGAATGCGCATGCGTTTATCCCATCCCTTTCCCTTCGGTCCAATGACTCGGCTTAGATCCGGTACCGCCTCGGAGGCGGGACTGGGTCCCAGCCACGGCCAATGGCACCCCAGGTGAAGGTTGAGGGGTGGAAAGTGCCCGGTAACCGGTGGTGCAGATTTCTACCAGCGCATGTGCACGGCTACCTGGTCGTCATGGAGGCAGTCTTGGCGGAGGACCTTGATGAGGAGGAGCAGTTAGTGAGAAGGCATCGCAAAGAGAAGAAAGAGTTGCAAGGTGATGAGGGAATAGGAACCTAGAAGTCTCTCGGACCCAGGAAAGGGCGCGTGGCGGGTCGGTTCTGGGGAATCTCGAGAGGCTTCTGATCTGGATCCTCCTAGTTTTTCCTAGAGTAGCCAGTGGCCACATCCCTCCAATCCCCTACCCTGGTGGTCCCATATCCGCCAAATCTTCAGAAGGTTCGTTTTCTCAGGTCCACCGCGTCCCCGCTACCCCACGCCACCGCCGGATGTCATGTCTGAGAATTTCGTGTTGGGCCCAGGTTGTTCACCCTTTCCCCTGTCTCCGTTTCCTATTCCTAAGCAGTTACTGATACTGGGCTCTAATGGATGCGTTTTGAAATACTTCACCTCAGTTTTGAGCACTCAAAAGAGATGCTTGAGAGATTTAAAACGAGTCATCCCTCCCTCCACCTATCACACTAAACAGACGTACGTTTTGTTAATGAGGATTTTTTTTTTTTTTAGAGGGGAGATCTCCATCTGGGCTTTTCTTTGTAAATGTCTTATTGTTACGTAATTACTCTTCTTGGCTTGCATTATTTCTGTACACCCTTCTCCCCTTACCATCCCTTTATTGCTCCTATTTCTCATTTCCTCTTAATCTCTGGGTTGTTGACTTAATGATTTTTGGTGGATTTTCAGCCAAAATTCAGGGTATGAAGAATGCTGTTCCCAAGAATGACAAGAAGAGGAGGAAACAACTCACTGAAGATGTTGCTAAGTTGGAAGCAGAAATGGAACAGAAACATAAGGAAGAACTGGAGCAACTGAAGCTGAATTCTAAGGAGAGTAAAGTATGTGAAGTGATGTTTCTGTTTGCCTATGATCTTTGAACTATGTGAAATCATAAAATTAGAAGGAAATAAGTGACAAAATCATGTTCATGCATCACCTGTCATTAATATTTTTGTGACAAGGTTTACTTGGTAATGTGTTTTTGTAAGGGAGGTGAGCAAAAAAACATACACTTCAACTATGTACTTGCCCCCCAAATGAACAGATTGATAAAGTGAACCAGAGGAAGCTTCACCAAGTGAAAGTTGATAGATCAGACTTACAGTCCCAGAATTGCCATTAAATAGTATTGTAGTCTTGGTAAAATTACTTAAATTTCCTGAGCATAAAATTCTCCACATATAATATGATACAAATACTTTTGCTATTTAGCACAAGATTCTATAAGAATCAAGTGGGACAGCAAATATGAAATCATGTTCAGGTTATAAAAGTGCTTTATGAACAAGTTGTAATGAATGAAAATTTGCTTTTGTTTCTTGGGTAAATTAGAGCATACTGTCATCATTTTAACTAATACTTATTTTATCGTTGTAGCTAATAGATATTGTGTGCCAAACACTTTAACATATCATGTGCATTATTCTCATGTAATTTTCTTAGTAACACACTGTGAGGTATTACCCATGAAGTAAATGTAGATAATCCCCCCCTTTTTTTTTTTTAAAGATTTTATTTATTTGACAGAGAGAAACATAGCTAGAGAGGGAACACAAGCAAGGGGAGTGAGAGAGGGAGAAGCAGGCTTCCCGCTGAGCAGGGAGCACGATGTGGGGCTCGATCCCAGGTCTCCGGGATCATGACCTGAGCCAAAGGCAGTCGCTTAACCAACTGAGCCACCCAGGCGCCACCGATAATCCCATTTTTTTTTTTTTTAAAGATTTTATTTTTTTGACAGAGAGAAACACAGCCAGAGAGGGAACACAAGCAGTGGGATTGAGAGAGGGAGAAGCAGGCTTCCCGCCAAGCAGGGAGCCCGATGTGGGACTCGATCCCGGGTCTCTGGGATCATGACCCGAGCTGAAGGCAGTCGCTTAACCAACTGAGCCACCCAGGCGCCCCAATAATCCCATTTTTTAAGAGAGAAATAGACTCAGGGATTAAGAATTTCCTTCTGAATTCATAACAGCTATTAAATGCTAAAGCCAGAAATCAAAATCAGGACCGTCTTACTCCAAGATGTGAGTCTGAATTCTGTTATAACTTTGTGTGGTATGGTAGTTTGTCCCAGGGGTTTGGATATCAAGAATCACAAACTCCATAATCTTACTCCATTTTCGATAGTTAGAAAGTTCTTATGGCTGTACAAAATTTTATCTACCATAACTTAGTTTTATTTGGTTTATTTTTGTTCTGCTGTTGACGGTGAAAACAGCTTGTGTGTACTCATATACAATGGTCAATGTATTAAACATAGTCTCATTTTCTTTAGCCTTATTAGCTAGTCATTAAGGTGCTGACCTTCTTTGCTATAACATTTTGTTTCCAAGTAGCAGGGTATGACGCTCCAAGTATTTGATTGTGTTGTCACAATCATGGTATTCCTAATTATCTCCCCATTTTTTTCTGTTAGATAGTTTTATTTGCTCTTCAGTTTTCAATTTTGAGATTTCTTTCCTAGGTCTCCAAGGATAAAATATTTGATTCTTAAGCTACATATTGTTCAACTCTTAAAATACAAACTCCCATTTTACTTTGATCTGTTATCTTTTTCATTAAACTTAAGCTTGTTTTCTTTCTGAATATGGTCTGAATTCTCATGTCATTGCTTTCCAGATGCTTCTCTGTATCTTGCCTATTGTCAATATGGCAGTTTGTAGATTTTAGCAGATTCCTCTGAAAAATATAAGAATACTAATGTTATTAAAGTTCATGTAACCACTCTTTGAAGTCTTAATCTGGTTTTTATATTTTGATAATTTGGGTATGGCCTTGGAGGCTGCTGTCTCTTTTGTTATTAGGGCGTCTATAGGCTTTATGCATTTGTCATACTGAAAACTATTTTAGGTTACATTTATAGTAATAAAATAGTAGTATTAACCCTGATCATTAGTCTAGCACCTTTCTTCCTATGTCAGCAAACACATGATAGCCATTTGATGTTTAGAGTTGGTTGTGATATTGGTGCACCTGGGTGGCTTAGTTGTTAGGCGTTTGCCTTCAGCTCAGGTCATGATCCCAGGGTCCTGGGATCAAGCCCCGCATGGGGCTCCCTGCTCAGCAGGAAGCCTGCTTCTCCTTCACTCACTCCCCCTGCTTGCGTTCCCTCTCTTGCTGTGTTTCTATCAAGTAAATAAATAAAATCTTCAAAAAAAAAAAAGATTGGTTGTGATATCCGAACAAAACATTAACTTTTCCACCTGTAGTTATCAGTTTGTAGCTGGGAGAGGATAAAGAAAGCTTAACAGTGTTCATCAGGTTCTGGCTAATTGAGATGGAGAAAGGCCTTACCTGCCACATTTGAAGTTATGAAGGCGGTAATGAACTGATCCAGCACAGGACATTATTATTATTATTATTATTATTATTATTATTTTTAAGATTTTATTTATTTAGTTAAGAGAGAGAATGGGAACTGAGCATCAGGAGCATGAAGGAGGAGCAGAGGGGGAGGGACAAGCAGATTCCCCACTGAATGGGAATCATGACCTGAGCTGAAATCAGGAGGCTGACACCTAACTGACTTAGCTGCTCAGGCACTTTAGCACAGGACCTCACATATCCTATAAGTACTCTCAGCATTTAGAGAAGGGAAGGGTGAACTGCTGAATGAATGAATGTAAGTTGACACTTACAGGAAGTATTTAGATTAATGAAGTAGGAATTTCAAGAAGAAAAGCCTGCAGGGATGAGCATTTGGAGTGCTCTGAGAAAACTTTATGGGAATCTGACAAATTCTCCCTTAAAAATAGAAAAAAGGAGACAAAACCATGTCATGTAATATTGTACCTAGTACTGTTATTCAAATTTGAATTGTATTACACATACTTGTGGGTTTTTTATGATTTTCAGTAATTTAAGGTAATATTTGAATAATAACTTAAAAGTAGTTTTCATTAACTTGGTAATGCTTTTGTTTTCTTCAGATAGATTCTGTTGCTGTTAACATTTCAAACTTGGTTCTTGAGAATCAGCCACCTCGGATATCAAAAGCACAAAAGAGACGGGTATGAATGTCATGTCACCAAGTAATTAAGTTAGTGCTATATGCTTATTAGTATCTTAGGTGCTATATATGAAAGGAGTAGAAGAAAATGGAGTTTCTTGTCAAATACCTGAACTAAGATTTATTAAGCATCTGGTGTGTGCCAGATACAATGCTAGGCTTATAGATTATATGAAATCTCATTTAGTCCTGATTATAATCTTGTAAAGTAGATTCTTATCCTCATTTTGAAGAGAAGAAAATAGGTCTCAGTGATATAAAATAACATGTACAATTTCCAGGTCTCAGAGAGTAGGGATAGGAAGGAAGTGTGCAAAAGATACTTTTTACAAATGTATTATCCCAGACTTAGTAATTCAGAATCCTCACATTGTGGGCCCAGGTTATTCTGTTTTGGTTAAAAACTATGGTGTTAAGTGGTGAAACAAGGATTTGAATCTAGAAATTAAGCAAGATACACAGGTGTACAAAAGTCTCAGAATTGTGCAGGTATCTATGTAATGGTTGCAGTGAAAATTCAGAGAAAGGAAAGTTCATTTGTGCCAATTATTAAATAATGAGGTGGAATTTTAAGATAGTAGTTAAATAGGCTATGTGAGTTGGAGAAGCAGCATGCATAAAAATAAATATGGGCATGAAATTCTGTATCAGAGAGCTATAAGACAACTGATTTGTTGGAATTAGTGAGTTCATGAAATCAAAATTGTGGGATTGAAATTAGATAGGTAAGGGCTGTTCACTTGGAAAAAGAAAAAGGGATTTAAATCTAGTATGTTTGGTCTCAGATACTGTTTTACTAACATTTGATGCTTTATAGGATTTAAATGTTTTTTTAAGCTAATTTAGCATTTTATATTTTAGTAGTACATAATTTAATAGGACATGGTATTTGGTGTCAGACATATGAAGGTTTTAATCCCACTTACTATGTGGCTTTGGGTAAGATTCTTAACTTTCCTAAACCTCAGTTTCATATGAACAAAATGGGGTAAATAATACTTAGAGTTATTGTAAATATTAAATAATGTTCCATTTCCAAAGCCCTAACACAAGGCCATGTCATGGGTGGGTCAGCAAATGATAGAATTATTTACTGTGTTTCAGTCTTGCATAGTGTGCCTCTTCAAAATTCAACCCAAGACCATATTTTTTATTGTGGTTTGAAAGTTGATTAAGTTGCAGATTGTCAAACATTTCTCATACTTATGTAAGATTTTATTTTCTTGAGTAAATATGATTGTGAATTTCATAGAATCATGAAATTTAGATTTTATGGTATCTTAGAGGTTATCTATGTTAACTCCCTCCTTATATATTCTTTTTGTGAGAGCCTTATAATTGTTATCTAGCTTTTTTTTATAAATTTCTTTTTTTAAGATTTTTTTATTTATTTGACAGAGAGAAACACAGCCAGAGAGGGAACACAAGCAGAGGGAGTGAGAGAGGGAGAAGCAGGCCTCCCGCTGAGCAGGGAGTCCGATGCGGGGCTCGATCCCAGGTCTCCAGGATCATGACCTGAGCCGAAGGCAGTCGCTTAACCAACTGAGCCACCCAGGCGCCCCTAGCTTCTATAGATCAAAAGCAAAGGTCAGAATTTTTGCTTGGCAGGGGCATAACAAAATACTTGTTGGAATTGCCTCTATTTAGTAATCAATATGTATTAGAGTAGCCTGTTCGGGAAAACTTAGGTCCCAACCCATTCCTTTATCAAATCTTATTCATCCCCAGCTGGGACCCTTAGGCAACAAAACAAATAAAATATTAAACTCCCTAACTTTTCCCAAACATTTTGTTATTTTTCTCCAAAATTCTACATATCTGAAATGCGTACCTTTTCAACTATACTCTCAAAAAATTTAGTATCTTTTATAGTCAGCTGCTTAAACACTTGGCAAGAAAACATCCTAAAAGTAATGCCTGAGCTTTTTTATTGCTTATATTAATAGTATTAATAGGATTCTGGAATTGAAAACACTTAAAAGTTTATAGTATATTAAGAAAAAGAAACCTGAACTTTTTTTTTTTTTTTTGGCCAAAGACACCAAGGAGTGAAAAGCCAATAAATTAATTGTATTTATCTTTGGGAGAGATACATTCTCTCTTAGAAAAACTTGACAAAACTTTATGAATATTTATTATTGGAATATTGTAGAGCAGCTCTCTTACTTTGAATCTAGAAAAACACAGGAAGTATTTTATTTAATTCATCAGGCTTCAATGGAAGAAGCTCTTTGGTATGCTGGGAAGAGCCCAAAGTAGAACTTAGAAGAATTGGGTTCCAAAAATAGGAAATTTGGGAGCTGGAATGAAATCTAGTTCAATTTCTTTATTTTACAAATGAGAGAGCTAAGGCCCAGTTATCTCAGTGGCAAACTAAAAGTCTGATATAAACCCAGGACTACTACCCAGGTCTTAAAATTTCTCTTCAGAAATGATTTTGCTACATTGCTATATTGACATGACTCTAGTTTTACTGAGTAAAATTTTAATTTGTGGGTTAATTGTTGTTTTCATCTTAAATATATGTTTTCATTAGACTTAATTGTTGCCATTCTGTCTCTAGCACTAGGGCTGTAGAAACCGCAGTGCCTAGTGCCATTAGGAAGCTATCCATGACTGGGAACAGAATCCAATGAATTTCCCCCCTTGTGCCCAGAAAGAAAACACAGTTGCTGTGTAACATTGAAGCAGAGCTTGAGGGCAAAAGTGAAATGCTTGGATTAGTATTTTAGAGGCTTCAGCAGTTTTTGCAGAAGTATAAAATTCCATGCTTCTAATAACTAGTATATAACATCATTAACTCCAGCTCCCATCTGCTCCAACTTTTACTCTGATTTAGGTGCCTGGATAGCAGGAGCGCTCTGTGTTGCCCTCGGTCCCACTCTGCTTCTAAACCAGCTGTATGGCCTTTGGAAATCTTTCTGCGAGCTGTTTCCTCAGAGGAAAATGAGGGGTTTTGGATTAGATGATATCCAAGGTGCTTATCCTCCCTCTCCCCTCTGAAAATGTTTTTTAGACTTTCATAAAGTAACAGTGCCATCTTGTGTTGTAATATTTTAATGCTGTGATGCATAGTTGTAGGTATGCAGTGAAATAAATTTGTTCATGTTACTTCTGGCACGGTTGCATTCAGGTGAAACAAACTTAAATAGGTGTATGTTTTATTAGGGAGATAATAATGTTTTTTATTCAGGTAATTTACAAATCACTTTAGGTTCCAGAATGGCACATAACAGGCAAGTAGTTCAAGTGTGTGACATTAAGTTTGAAATTTGCCTTTCCATTAATTTCTTCTGCCCCAAGGAGGAATGAGAGCTAGGGACATGAAAAGCTATACTTTTTCCTTCTTTTTCTTGGTTTACCAAATCCTTCACTGTAATTTGCTACCAATATCAAGATTTGTGGAATTTAACTATTTTTATTCTCTTAAATTGAAAAGCATTAATGATCTATATGTAAGTAAAACATATTCATGATCAAGAATAAGAAAGGTGCAGAAAAACTTACTTTGTAAACAAAAACCGGACTCTTAAATACAGAGAACAAACTGGTGGTTGATAAGAGAGGAGGTAGATGGGGGGATAAGTGAAGAGGGGAAACAACTTATTTTATAATCCTATGATCCAGAGAAAAGCACTATATTTTGTGTATATCTCTCTAATTTTTAAACTATGTATGCATATATTTAACATATATTAACAATATACATACTTTCTTTGCCCCCAGCCTCACTTCGTGACATGTTTCTATGATACTTTAGCTATATGAACTGTGTTCAGCTATGAAACATGTAGTATTTTCTGTTTTTGATCCATGCTAGTATAACTGTCAGGACTTTTTTTCTCTTTTTCCCTAGCCTTCCCATTCTGCTTCCTATCCATCCTTCATGTCACAGATCTCATTGCCCTATCCTTGCATATGGTACCATGGGAAGAGCTCTTCTGACATTTGAATAAGGAAAGCATGTTGCAGCGTGTAATATGAAACCATTTTTTGTCAAAAATTTTTTTCTATACTTTTTTATGAGTACATCTATATTTGTTAAAATGCTTAGAAAAAACATTGACAAAGATACTCACCAGACCTCTAAAGGAGGCATTGAAATTGGCAAAAGGTACTTAGGGGAACTTCAGTCTATCTGTTATATTTAATGTTTGTAAGAAGAATGTTTTTATCTGTTGCTTTAATTAAATGTGTGTGTGTGTGTGTGTGTGTGTGCACAGTTTTTTCTTTAAATAGAATTCCTTTACTCTTCTAAAGGCTTTGGCAATTGATGCCTCACTAGTGATTTAGCATGTTAATGCTCCTGTAGTTGAGTGATAAGTTAAAAAGTTGGATTAGCTTGGCATAAGTATGATAATGATATTGCTTTAAGGCCTAAGACAACTCAGTCTTATGGCAGTACTTTGATATCAGTAGTTTTTAGAAACTTGTCATGTAGTTTTTAAATAGACCTCAAAGAAAAATTTGAAGACTTTCTTTGTCCTAGTACAGAGCTTGATGTTGGGTACATGCAGATGAGAACGATTGTTGCCCTTAAAGGACTTCATAGTATAGGAAATGCTTTAAGTGATAAGATCATCAATATGATAATGCTTGTGGGAGAAGGGAGGAAGATGGCAGAAAGTTTTGAGAGTCTTACATTTCTATTCCTTTAATAAATGTGAAATAGTCCTAATTGTAAATTAACTTTCCTGTATTTTCCTCCTCCTAGGATAAAAAAGCTGCATTAGAAAAGGAGCGGGAAGAAAGGATAGCTGAAGCTGAAATTGAGAACTTATCTGGAGCTAGACACATAGAAAGTGAAAAACTTGCTCAAATATTGGCAGCTAGACAGTTGGAAATCAAACAGATTCCATCTGATGGCCACTGTATGTATAGAGCCATTGAAGATCAGCTGAAAGAACAGAAATACCCCTTGACCGTGGCTGCCTTGAGAAGTCAAACTGCTGAATATATACAAGGCCATGTGGAAGACTTTCTGCCATTTTTAACAAATCCTAATACAGGAGATATGTGTACTCCAGGTAGTTTATTTTTCTTCACTGTCTTTTTTTCCCTATTATGTCTTGTTGCAGCTATTAAATAAAATGATTCCTGGGATTGAGAATAAGAAAAACCTGTGATAGTCCTTACAGATGGAAAAAATCTTAAAATTTAGGCAGAATTATTTTTTATAATTTTACTATATACTAGTATATTTTGCTTTATTAAGATCTTTTTTTTTTTTTTTTTTTTTATTAAGATCTTTTAAGTACTTAACCATTTTGTGGTTTGATATATTGTTTCATTTAAAATAAAAATAGGAATAGGTTTCATTATTATCATTGAAAAAGTTGTGTTTATAGGTTCACTTGTCGCAAATTTGGGTGTAGAGGTAAGCTTTGACTAGTCTGTAGAAATACAGAGCCCAAAGACCATAAACAAAATGATTAGGAAAAGTAAATCCTACTTTTATCCTGTACTTTGGGAGATTTAATTTTCTCAGTAAGCTGTAATATTTAGGTGAAATTTGACTTTGCCAAACCAAAACCAAATGAGTTAATAACCTGCCTTATTCTTTATAATACCTTTGATAATTAAGGTAAAATATTTATGGAGAGGTGTAAAAAAAAGGTGCAACTAGCAAGTAAAGGAGAGAGCAGGTAAAAATCTGGGAGGTTTGGGGGGAATCAGAGAACAGAGGGAAGTTAGTTCTTAAGAGAAGATTGCAGGTGTTGGTAGTATACTTTGGGAGCGAGTCATATGACCAGGTTGTGTTGGAGAAGAGAAGGTTAAGGTTGGGTTTTCTTTAATGGAGGCCCCAACTCTGCTAGCTGCAGGGCAGTGGAAAAGAGTTGGCAACTCAGCCTGCTGAATTTAAAAAAAAGATAAAAGACTTAATTTATTCATTCAACCAAATACTTATTGGGGGCCACTATGCTCCGGGAACTATTCTAGGCACTGTTCTGAGTGTTGGAGATAACAGCAGTGAATGAGGTATTGTAGATGCCCTTAATTATTTTCCCTTCCTCCAAACAGGGAGGGTATTTGTTTCGCATTTTAACTTTCTGTATAAAAGTGTATATGCTGGGACGCCTGGGTGGCTCAGTGGTTAAGCCGTAATGAATTGCTTTGCTCTCAGATGGAGAAGTGGTGGAAAGTTGGAGCGAGTTAAGTTCGGATATGGGAAGTGGATTAAATTCTGGAGAGTGCAGGTAAAGGAAGGAGTAAGTTCACAACTTGAGTAATGATCAGGAATTGTGGGAGGTATAAAAAGGATCTTGTAACATGAGTTATGAAAATTGTTAAGTGCTATCTTCTTATTTTGCTCTACAGAAGAGTTTAGAAAGTACTGTGACGATATTGTCAACACAGCTGCATGGGGAGGTCAGCTTGAGGTAAGTTTGTAATTATTCGTGGTATTTGTGGATTGTTAAATTTAATTTCTAAATCCCATATGTAGTATTCAGACATATCCCTTTTCTTTATGTATTTGCTATTTCTCTACTGATGAAACATTGAAATAGGGAGTTAACATTCTTAGACCTTTGATTTAAGCTTGTATGTTTGGGAAGTAAAGCAGTATTTTATTTTAAATACCTAACGTTTGATATGTGGGTTGGTGAGGCTAACCTTGTACCTGTGTGTTTCCATTTGTGATGCTGCTCCTGTCAATGTATTTGATTTTCTGGACTTTAGAAAGTGAGGATTTTATTCAACTACACTAAAATTTACCCTGGCTCAGATGATGACTCACTATTATAAAGTAACATATCCATTACATTAGAAATAGAAAACTATTTTTATGTGAATTTACAGGCCATATCCTACCATAATACATTACAGTTGGAATTCCAGTTGATACTTCAAAGCAGTATCTGATGCATTAAAATTCACATGTAGGAAAACAGTACATTCAGTCCCTTGTAGGGAGTTAATCAGGATTGTTTTTAAAGCTTTATCTTATTGTTAACTTTGTTTCATTAAAAAAATAAACAAAACAATTGGTCCAAGTGGTGATGGGCAGCCTGGGGTATTTGAAAGTTAGAGGATGAGAGAGAAAATCCTGGGTTTGAGTCCTGGCTTTCTGTCTACTTTTCAGTTTTGTGATCTTGGGGGAGTCAACCAACCTCCTGAGCTCGACTTTCCTAATTGAATCTGGGAAATAAAACCCTTGTGTGTGTACTTGGTAGGTCATTTGTGGACCTTAAATAAGACAGATAGTATATGCAAAGAACTTTGTAAGATAAAGTGCCAGATGGTTGATTTTAGCAGTATAATTAATATTGTGTAGTGATGATTAGTCATCTTGAATAGTTTGTGTCTCAGAGTATTTCACTTCAAGAACTGTATTTTTGAAAGAAATGGTGTGAATGCTTCTTCAGAATCTTTTTTTCAGTGCTATATTTGTACCTCTTTTGAACCAGCAGAGGGAACTATTGTCCATTCATTTTGTATGCCTCTCCTGGGTCTCTGAAACTGAGGAAATTTTCATAGTAGCCTTGTGACTACATTAGGAGTAAAGATGCTTGAACTTTCTTTTGAGAATCACAAATAGGAGAACTAGAAAATCTAAGCAATTCTTTTTAAGTTGAGAACAAAACTTTAGGGGCACATGAGAGGCTCAGTTGGTTAAGTATCTGCCTTCAGCTCAGGTCATCATCTGAGGAACCTGGGATTGAGCCCCTCATCAGGCTCCCTACTCAGTGGGGAGTCTGCTTGACCCTCTGCCCCTTTATGTGCTTATACGTGCTCTCTCTCTCTCAAATAAATAAATAAAACCTTAAAAAAAATAAATAAATTGAAGGAAAAAAACCTTAAAAATATCTTTTGAAAGACATAAGTTTTTGGTCTGTGAATTCATTTGAAATAAGAGATGCTGTTTTCACAATGGGGTAAATTTAAATTATTAAAAAGAAATTCTTTATATGATTTCAAAAGACTTAGAAGGGATGATTTCAAAAGACTTAAAAGGGATAGTTCCAGAGTTTGTTTCACACCCTTCATTCTGTGCTGGCTTTTAAAAAAATTGTTATTGTAGGTATAAGAAAAAAAATGTCCTAAAGGAACATTTTATGAGATAAAATATAGGATTAAGTTTGCTGTTGTGCAGCATAGAATTTTTTCCATTTTCTTGAAGTAATTTACCTTTGTTAAAACTTTCTAAAAGTACCATGTTCTAGACATAATGTTCTTTTATTGTTTTTATTTTTAAAGATTTAATTTATTTATTTGACAGAGAGAAACAGCCATAGAGGGAACACAAGCAGGAGGAGTGAGAGAGGGACAAGTGGGCTTCTCGCTGAGCAGGGAGCCCGATGCAGGGCTCTATCCTGGGATTCCGGGATCATGACCTGAGCTGAAAGGAGACGCTTAATGACTGAGCCACCCAGGCACTCCCAGAATGTTCTTTTAATTAGGTAAATATATAGATGAGGGCACTATTGAGTGAGGACTGTTAAATGATGATGAGTTTGGGTTCCAGAGTCACGCTTACTCAGTTCAGTGGCAGGTCATTTTATTTCCTTGTGCTTGACAGGCATCTTAACCATTTTGTGCTTCAGATTCTAGTTCTTTAAAATGTGTAAAAGTAGTACCTGTTCCATAGATTTATTGTGAGGACTGAATGAATTAATACACATAAAAGAGCTTTAGTATCCTTGGTCAATAAGTCTAAACAATGTTAATGCCAATACTTATTATTAACTATTATTCATCTGACTTTAGGCTCTAATTTTATAAGGTATGATACGAAATTAACATTGTGTATTAATCAGATGGAAAATGAAAGGATAGTATAGTTCTTATACATAACTCAGTCTAGTCATGCCTTGAAAATTATGAAGCAGTTGTTATCAGTACTGGTACATTAGAATCATCTGAAAAGCTTTAAAAAAAGTAGTAAGGGCTCCTGGGTGGCTCGGTGGGTTAAGGCCTCTGCCTTTGGCTCAGGTCATGATCTCAGGGTCCTGGGATCAAGGCCTGCATCAGGCCCTCTACTCAGCAGGGAGCCTGCTTCCCCCTCTCTCTCTGCCTGCCTCTCTGCCTACTTGGGATCTCTCTCTCTCTCTGTCAAATAAATAAATAAATAGATAAATAGATAAATAGATAAATAGATAAATAAATAAATAAATATCTTAAATAAAATAAAATAAAAATAAAAATATAGTAAACCTCCTGATCTTCCCAGTTCTTCTTTTCTTCCCCCAGCCCTTCCCAAATTGTAACTGATTTGGTTTGGTGCCTGTGCAGTAGTATTTTTAAAAACGGGCATTTTTCAAGCAATATTCAAAAGTTGAGAGACTGGTAGAATGAATCCAACCTCCCCCTGTCCTCACTTCATTAACTATGGTACTGCTATTTCTAAAGAGCTGTCATGCAGCCAGGGTTTGAAACTTCTGCATTTGGTTTAATAAATTTATATTTGTTTTTCAACAAATACATTTTAAGTGTCCACTATGTGGCAAGCTCTTGGTGGACAGTGAGGAACAGAATAGATCCCTCTTGGATATTGTTTGCCCTATTCATGCATACTCAGTAGTTTATGATTTGAATAAGATTTACCTTTTTATTTTCCTTACTAACACATTTTCTTTCCTATAGCTAAGAGCTTTGTCTCACATTTTGCAAACACCAATAGAGATAATACAGGCAGATTCTCCTCCTATTGTAGTTGGTGAAGAATATCCAAAAGACCCCTTAATACTTGTGTAAGTACCTGGAAATTTTTACTGTTAAATTTTTCGTAGTTAAGACAAAAAGAATTATTCAGATATTTTAGGTTGTGTATGTTGATTAATCAGAAAAAACTATCTTTAGCTGCATTAATTATGTTTGTTTTATATTAAAGGCGATGATAAAATTAGAAAGCATTATCAATATGTGATTTAGATAATTGTTTTAAAACCTCTAGTGGTTTATTCTTGTGTATGAGTTAAGAATAAAATCATTCTAATGGTTACAAATTTTAGCATTATTTTTCATATTGTCCTGGCTTCACATGAATAATGCTAAGTTTCAGCAAGTGTAATAGCTGAAATATATTCATGCTGCCTAATTGTTTATTCCTTAGAGGTTTTTTCTTTATATTGTAGAAGTATTTTACATGAATGAGAATTCTTCTCTGAAACACCGCATGGAGAGTTTGCTATTGGCTTTAGTGTTTACTAGCCAGACCTACAAAGGTAGTCACTAATGGCTTAAATTCAGGTAAAAATTTAGGCTATTGAGCATTTCAGTATTTCGCTTTAACCCCCTCCCATGATTGTGTATTCCCTGACTTAAATTCAGCTACACAGTTATTGAACCAGATTTTACTGACTTCTGATGCTTTTCAAATGGTGTTGAACTTTTAAGTAATATGTCAATGAAGTCTTCGAATGATACCCCTGTGGAGTGATTCATTCAGAGTGTTTAGTTTTATATACATACTAAACATTTATATATAATGAATTACTTTCGTCTAAACTACTCATTTCTCCTTTTCTCATTTCAGATATATGAGACATGCATACGGCTTAGGAGAACATTACAATTCTGTTACACAGTTGGTGAACACAGCTACTGAAAATTGCAGCTAGTTTACAAAATGTTGCACAATAATGTTTTAGTACAGTGTGCCGATCTGATTATTCTTACAAGTGCTGGATTGTTCTAACATTACTGAAAAACACAGCTACCTTAAATCAGTTTTATGGCAAAGCTACTAACAGGTTTTTAAAAAAATGTGTCAGAGATAAACTTTAACCAGTGCTCCCTTATTGGTATTTTAAAAACACTTGTGAGTCCATTGTGAAGAATATCATTTACAGACCTGATATTTGCTGATATTTTTATTAATATAGGGTCCTGAACATTCTGTTCTGCACTGAAAATAAATTAAAACTTTTTTCTCCTTATTACTAAGAGCTTTCAATAGCCATTTTAATGTAACTTTTTTTGAAGAAATTAAATGACTGGGTCCCTTTGTTGGAAATACATGGTAATGGTGATAGCAAATTTAATTAATGCTTATAAATGAATCTGATTTCAGTAACCTTGGTACTGATGGAATTAATACTATGAAACTTTTTATATAGCCCTGTCAAAGTGGAGCTAAAAAGTTTGCTTTAATAACTAAAAATTTTAAAATATTTATTTATATGGGATTCAGGTTTAAAAAATGAGACAAATTCAAAGGTAAATAGATGTTCCCTACCAGATCAGACCTCTAAAGAATTAGATTAGCCTTTTATTTGTGTGCAAATAAAGACCTATCAGATTACTGTCTCTCTAATTTGTTACTCCTTGCTGTTTCTTAAACTTCCGAATGGAATTATTACCAACATTTTTTTTTACAGGTTTTTAGTGTCTTTTTTTAAAATTTTGTTTTTATTTTTTATTTTTAAGTAATCTCTCTGCCCAACATGGGCCTTGAACTCATGATCCTGCAATAAAGAGTTGCATGCCCTACTGTCTAATTTTTTTTTAAAGATTTTATTTATTTACTTGACAGAGAGAGAGATCACAAGTAGGCAGAGAGGCAGGCAGAGGAGGAAGCAGACTCCCTGCTGAGCAGAGAGCCCAATGAGGCCTTGATCTCAGGACCCTGAGGTCATGACCTGAGCCAAAGGCAGAGGCCCTAACCCACTGAGCCACTCAGGCGCCCAGTACCATCATTTCTTGATCATCTTTATTCTTTGTTATGTTTTTCTCATTCTCACTTAGCCGCTTTGTTTTTATTTGCAGCCTTTTCGACTAAGAAACAGTTTGCGCCCTCTCTTATTCTTTAACTTGTACAAACAGAAGGAGTAGCAATGTAAAAGCGTCCAAGGCCAACTTAATGTCAAATTCTTCCTTTCGTTTGAAGAAAAAGAAACAGGACCTTTCTTTTTGTTTCATTCTCTAATATTAGAAGAAAGTCTTTGTTACTTGTTATTTTAGTTAGCCTTATTAATGATATCTGTCCTTTAATTCAGATATTTGAGAATGTTTGTGTTACATATAGGGATAAAGTTGAAAGCCACTATTTGGGAGCTATGACTATGTAGTGAAGTCAGTATACAATATTTTGTGATATGAATGATTTATCTGGCTCTGATTTCACGTTACTCTTAACGGTGTTCTCCCTAAGAAGACAGTATCCATATGTAGAAACATCTCATTGATAATTTGTTATGTAACTATTATGAGAATGAGTCTTTTTTGTTTGATCTAATTTTCCTAAATTAGGAATGAGTAGTAAGATTTAACATCAAGTTCATAATCTTTGATTTTCCTCCATGAATGCAACTAATTTTTGTAAGTAAATATTGGGTTTTATTATATTAAAAATGGGCGTCAGCCTCACATGCCCAGCTGGTGACAGTGTATGAAGCTGGTAGGGACTGTGGTCAGCTAGAGCAAGTAAGTACTGCTTGAAGGTATTCCAATTCAAAAGATGAAAAACCATCCTGTCTGCCAAACAAAATATATTCTGAAGGCTGACTTTTAGAATCCTTGATCTGAAATTTTTGGGCCCTGAAATTTATAAAATAATTAAATTATAAAATGCTTAAATGGTTTGCCTTTATTATGAAGTAACCTGTTACTTTAAAATCAAAAGATAAGCATTGAGAAGTAATAAAACAAGTATCATGAAACTACTTATTACAAATGCCATCTATATTTAAAATAACTTATTGGTAGCTATTTTTTTCTAATAAGATGAATGGAATTTTCTTGATTATAGTTTTATTTTTATTATTTTTTATTTTTAAATGGCCAATATGGTTATGAGTAAGATTTGTGTGGTCAGCTTCTGTTGTTTTATAGAACTTCAGATAAAAATCATATTAGCTGTAACCAAAAATTGAAGTCTTCAAAAATGGCAGATGTTAATTTAAAAACAGCATATACTAATTTAGTTTGCTGTGTGACTGTGGTCTAATGGAAGTTTCATAAGCTTTCTTCTAACTCAGAAAAGTATATGTCAGAGTTTTTGAATATGCCCTTAGCCAAGAATTCTATCCACTTAACATATGTTTACAAACTTATATAAAGCAAAAAAGAATGTATGTAACTATAGTGAGCAGTATAATTTTGCTCATATTATCTGATGTTTGCCAAAAGAAGAATAAAAGATGTATGAATTAAACCAACATTTGTTCAGATTGTTATTTTTAATTGTTCTTCTCAAATTGTTTTAGAATTTTATCCTGCTTTTATTTTGTCCTTACATATAATTGAGAATAATACAATCACAGATTTTTGCTTTAAGGGATTTGGAATAAATATTTAAACATAGCACTATGTCTCAGACAGAATAGAGGGAGATAAAGTGATAGGCATTTAAGCCATGGCTCTTAGAAATCAGGTTGAAGTTTAAAACCTTTTAGAATAATGAAGGTTTGTTTAGGACAGATGAATTTGAAGTACATTCTAAGACTCGGGTGTTAAAGAAGAAGGAAAACAAACGTGTATAAAAATGTGAAACAGTAAGAAGGAAATGTGTGCAAATTAGTGCTAGTACACGATTGTTAATATATTATCTTGGTCAGGGTTGTCACGAAGTAGCTGAAGGAGCAGATAATTTGTGTTTCTGAGAATTAAATTGGTGATTTTTTTTTTTTTTAAGATTTTATTTATTTATTTGACAGAGAGAGACATAGCGAGAGAGGGAATACAAGCAGGGGGAGAGAGAGAGGGAGAAACAGGCTTCCCGTGGAGCAGGGAGCCTGATATGGGACTCGATTCCAGGTCTCCAGGATCATGACCTGAGCCGAAGGCAGTCGCTTAACCAACTGAGCCACTCAGGCGCCCCTAAATTGGTAATTTCATAATGTTTTTACTTTTATTGAACAAATGACTGGTTTTTCTTCCTTTCCATATGTTTTCACATTTATTTTTCTTTCCTGTCTTACAGCTTGTTTAAAATCTTTTTCCATCTTGCAGAAAAAATATAACTCAAGGGGTTATTTTTATTTTTATTTTTTTTTAGAGCAAGTTGTAGGAAGATACTATTTCTTGTTCACCATTGTTCCCTTTCTACTTGAAGGCCTTTGAGTTGCCATTCAGAGTTGGGCATTTGAACCCACCCAGCTTTAAGTAGCTTACTGTCCTGGTCTCAACTTAATTAGCACCAGCCTAGCCAAACTCCCATCCAGGCTGGTCTGGGTGCCACGGTTCATATGTGTTGATTTCTAGTAACTACACTAGGAATTACTTATTTGTGTTTAGTTTATTGTTATTATTTTCTCCTGTCTGTAAGTGCTTAGAAATAAGAACTTTTTGGTTATTAATAAAATATCTAGTACATTGCCTGGCCTCTATGGTCAGTGCTTCATAAATGTTGACAGTCATATGACAAATTGAAAGGATAGGCTGTGACTCTTAGGAGTTGTCATTAGACTAGAGGACCATCAGGAGTAGGAGAGGTATTGACATAACATTGTGCTTGCTCATAAAAGGGCTGCTTTCTAATTTACCTAACCGCTTGGATGAATTCTTTCAGTCTTTGAGTCGACTTAAGTGAGGAACAACCCAAGAGAGTTTTCTTTTTTCTTCTGGACTGTGTTAATTAGCCTGCATGCATCAATTAGGACAATTGATTTTAATCTACGAAATATAATGGTCTTTTAGGATAAGTGTATAAACCAAGAAAATATTACAAACTTTGTTAATATGCTGACCAGGAAGAAGTTTATGGTTGTCTTATTTCAGTATTATCAGGATGACTAGCATACCTTACTGAAACAAATTACTACCTTTCTGCTGAAATTATCAATTCTCTGAACAGGGATGACTTACAGTCTTTCTCCTGATTTTTCTTACCTGTGTTACGCTTATCTTGACAAAAGGAAACTCCATTTACTCTTTGTAATCTTAACCAATACAGTATCACCAAGAGGACTAATAAGAACCCAGTGCATGAGTTTACTGAGTAAAAATAATAACCTAGTTTTAAAAAGTAAATTGCTGCTGGGCTCCTGGGTGGCTCAGTGGGTTAAAGCCTCTGCCTTCGGCTCAGGTCACGAGCCAGGGTCCTGGGATTGAGGCCTGCATCGGGCTCTCTGCTCAGTGGGGAGCCTGCTTCCTCCTCTCTTTCTGCCTGCCTCTCTGCCTACTTGAGATCTCTCTCTTTGTCAAATAAATAAATAAAATCTTTTAAAAAAAGTAAATTGCTGTTTTTGAATCAGACATTTCCTCCCTTGAAATCAGAAAGGCATTCTGCATTTCTACCAGAGTTTCTCAACAGTGACATGACAGACATTTGGAGCTGGATGATTTGTTTGAGGGCTGTGCCGTGTGTTTTAAGATACTTAGCAGCTTTGCTGGCCTCTGCCAGCTAAGTGTCTGTAGTACTCCTCCCTCCAGAGATGCGAGGAAGAAAAATATCACCAGACATTTTAAATATCTTCTTGGGGACAAAATTGCCCGCAGTTGAGAACTACTTATTAAATCTTACATTTTCCTGCTAATGAGGTTGGAAAATTCTAAGGAAAACCATTTAAAATAAAATTGGGCACATTAGGCAGAGTTACTTGTCTTTGATAACTGGCAACTGCCTAAAGCTAGACGTTACACACCCTTTGAAAAACTCAGTGAACCTTAACTTTTTCTGTTCTATGTTCATACTGCATCCTAGCCCATTGAGATGTTTATTTGACTTTTGAGACCACTGGAGGTAGTCAAGATAGACTAAGTCAGACTGGTAACAACTCAAAAATCTTGGTGGCTGTTCCAACAAGGAGTATTCTTGAATGGGATACGGTTTGCTAATTAGCTAGGAGCTGTGCTCCATGTCTACCCTGGGACCCAAGCTGTCACTGTCTTAAACTCTTCTAGGAGAGTGAGTGTTCTGGTGTTCTGGAGTTTCACTCCAACCAATTCTGTGGTTCAGAAGAAACACTTGTTTCCATTCACTGGCTTGAATTTGTCATATGGCCTTATCCAAATAGGAAAGTACCCGGAGGTGCAGCCCTGCCATGCATATGTCCTTAAGGCAGAGCTGGAATACTTGATGAGCATCAATGAGGATTTTCACATGTACTAGAAATACTGGAATTTGGGATCCGACCTAAATTTCAATCTTGACTGCCACTTGTTTTTTAAACTTATGCATATATTTAACCTTTGAGAGCTCTAGTTTGCTTGTTAGGAAATAGGGATAATAGTAACATTTACTTTAGTAGAATGATACAAGTAAATATGGAAGTTTAGATAATGAATATAGCATTTTAGTAAATGCTCTATAATTTATGGTAAATATAAAAATAATGGTTATTTTGCTGTGTTTTGTGTGGGGGGGTTGTGTTTTTTGTTTTGCCTTTTTTTTTTTTAAGATTTTATTTATTTATTTGACAGCGAGAGAGATCACAAGTAGGCAGAGAGGCAGGCAGAGAGAAAGGAGGAAGCAGGCTCCCTGCCTAGCAGAGAGCCCAATGTGGGCCTCCATCCCAGGACTCTGAGACCACGACCTGAGCCGAAGGCAGAGGCCCTAACCCACTGAGCCACCCAGGCACCCTGTTTTGTCTTTTTTTGCCAACGTGTCACCTGGAAGGGAGGCAGACGTGATAGGTTGATGATAGGTTTTAGAAAAGTGGGATTGTCAAGGTGGTTTACAAAGCAGAGCCTGAGATGTTGGAATGAGAGGAAATTTCACTGCTGCCCTTGCTATTCAGCATAGAGGATTTTCTGTAGCTTGCAGACCATTATGAGACCCAGGAAGACTATGAGATAATAAGGTAAAAATTCTAATAGTATTTGTTTTGCTTCTCTGTTATCTCAAAGTTTGACACTTATATTCTATTTGGAATTGAGCTGTCATGATTCTTGATCAGAAAAGAATTCAGCTTTGGTTATGATATTCTTTAGTGGATTTTTAACTCTTCTGATATTACTGGTGAATTAATGTGAGTTAAGAAAACACCTTTACTAAGCTTCACAAAGAATATCCACAATCGCCTGGGTTTAATACCACCACTCCCCTGAAATCCCTTCTAAAAGTGGTACCAGTGATCACTTTTCTGTTCTTGTATTTTCCTGGAAATCTCTGCTGCATTTAACACTGTAGACCACTCGCTTCTTGAAATTCTGTCTTGCCGTTCGCAATAGTGTTCTGCTGGTTCCTCTTTCTCAGGTTCTGTTCTGGCTGCACCTCTTCCCTTGACCAGCTTTCAGGATGTTATTCTTTTTTTTTTCTTTTTTTTTTTTTTAATTGACAGCGAGAAACACAGTGAGAGAGGGAACACAAGCAGGGGGAGCGAGAGAGGGAGAAGCAGGCTTCCCGCTGAGCAGGGAACCCGATGTGGGACTCGATCCCGGGTCTCCGGGATCATGACCTGAGCCGAAGGCAGTCACTTAACCAACTGAGCCACCTGGGCGTCCCACAGGGTGTTATTCTTGATGCTCTTTTTGCCTTGCTCCACTTGAGCTGCAAACCTGGGAGGCTGAATGAGGTCCTGACAGCTATTTTGTTTTGAAGTGGTTCAAAGAAAACTCAAAAGTGACTTAGTTGATAGTATTTAAGAACAGGGAGATTTCACTTAAAGTCCATGTTTCTGCTTCTCTGAGAAACTGGAACTGTCAACACTGGGCCAGGACTTCCTCATGGCAGTGCTCAGCAAGGGCTGAGCCAAGGCTGCGGCCTATTTATTAGCCAGCCCATGAACTCGGTTTGCCCAGCTGGTTTGGGAAAGTACAGTTCATGTCTCAGTCAAGGGTGCCTCATGATCAAGCCAGAGTCTTACTTGGCATCATACCATCCCCCCTTAGGTTCACCATTTTTTTTTTTTTTAAAGATTTTATTTATTTGGGGCACCTGGGTGGCTCAGTTGGTTAAGCGACTGCCTTCGGCTCAGGTCATGATCCCGGAGACCTGGGATCGAGTCCCACATCAGGCTCCCTGCTCCATGGGAAGCCTGCTTCTCCCTCTCTCACTCCCCCTGCTTGTGTTCCCTCTCTGGCTGTGTTTCTCTCTGTCAAATAAATAAAATCTTTAAAAAAAAACCAACAAAACAAACAAATAAATTAATATAAATTAAATTCATATATACAAATTAAAATTTCTGATTGTTTTCAAGTCCTTGAGATTCTAGGATGCTATATGTTTTAGCATTCCTACAGCACTGTATACTACCAAAGTAGTTTATGATCATCAGTTAGATATTTCCCACACTGTCTCAGTGGAATAGATGGGTATTCTTGTTGTTTTACTGATGAGAAGAGAGCTAAAACCAGTTTGACTTGCAGTTTACATAAGTCACATTCTAGATTAACATTAAATTTAAGGTTCCTAGTTTTGTGCTGAGTTCACAGGATGATATGTTCCCCAAAAAACTGGTCATTTTTTTCAGTTTTCCTGCAAATAGATTGATTTCCGGTTGCTGGGAAGGCTTTGGATGGCCACATTCCATGAGGCCAACCCAGCAGAGCTCAGAGGCCATTTCAGTTGAGTGTAGGGGGCACATTTAAGATACAGGAGAAGGGAGCACCTGGGTGGCTCAGTTGGTTGAGCGACTGCTTTCGGCTCAGGTCATGATCCTGGAGACCCGGGATCGAGCCCCACATTGGGCTTCCTGCTCGACGGGAAGCTTGCTTCTCCCTCTCTCAGTCCCCTTGCTTGTGTTCCCTCTCTAACTGTGTTTCTCTCTGTCAAATAAATAAATAAAATCTTAAAAAAAAAAAAAAGGTACAGGTGAAAATTCTGAGGTCTGAAGTAGTAAACCCCATCCCCTTTTTTACATTTCTCTTCCTGGTTTTTTAATGTGTTCATGAACCGGGTTTGTGTCACAGCCTTAACTTACCAAATATTACCCTATTCTCATTTCCCCACTTCACACCCTAAATTGTGGTTCACGTCTAATCTAATGTACCCATGAGATCAGTTTCTAGTGGCAATCTTACCCACATTATACCCTATCATTTTTCCCCATCCCTTTTTCCTCTCACCTAGACCTCATAATTGCTTCCCTGACCACAGAGCTACTCTCATAGACTCCCCGTTCCTTCATGCTGCCAAAGTGAACTGCCACAAATGCAAGTCTGAGGCTGTCTCCTAACCTAAACTTTCCAGTGGCTCCCCAGGCCTAGGGGATGAAGTCCACTCCTTAACATGGCATTTAAGGGGAGTCCTTTAATCCCTCTCCAGATCACTTCCAGTCACTCCTTTCCTTAGACTTACATACTAGAATTATTTATATTCCCTATGGTCCCATGTATTCCACACCTGTGAACATTTTTCTCACACTTCTTTTATTTAAATTCATCCCCAACCTCCTTACATTTATTTCATCAACTGCTTAATTATTCTGAAACTGTTATGACTAGACTCAGTAGTCAACAGCAGGAAATCTTTCTTGAACCAGGGTTCAAGTGCCTCAGTGCTTTCATGGTACCCAGCATGTACTGGGCGAATTAATAAATATTTGATTATTATATTCATTTTGCCACATTTACATATGTCAAATCATTATTTTGTACACCTTAAGCTTATGCAATGTTATATGTCAGTTATATCTCAGTGAAACTAGAAAGCAATAAATACTTGATAAATGACTGACTGATTATATTTCTAATTTCCTTCTAAACTACATCCCTTGAAGACAATGACTTATTCATATTTATATACTAAGCGTCTTGGACAGTGCCTAAAAATAGTTAATGTTTTAAATTTCTGTGGCTTCCCATGTCTTTTCTCCTATATTTTTAAGAACGTTAATTTGTGCTACTAATAGATTTTATATAAGGTACTCTTTCATACAACCCCTTAGCATAAAATCCATTTTAATTTAATGAACATTTGCTGAATTCTATGCCAAACATGGTGATACAGATTGCAGTTCAAATGTATAGCAAGAAAGATGACAAGGACAATAATACAAAGTAGTAAGTCCTAAATTAGAGTTTGTATAAAGTCTCCTTGAAACAAACATGGAAGGAATTCTGCTCAGAGAGAAGGTCATAGTTTAAGGAAAATGTTAGAGTAATACGTGAGCAGATTTTTCAAAGGATTAGGAAGAGTTAGGCAGGTGGTAAGGAATATAGGCAACAGGAATGGCATAAACAAAGGACTAAATATATTTGATTCTTTTAATGAATGGATAGTAGTCATCTAGAGACAGAACAGAAGGTTTGTGAAAGGGAATGACATATAATGATACTGGGGCTAGACTGATAATTGGATTCCAACTCAACAGTTGGGATTTTAACTTATGAGCAATGAGGAGCCAATGAAATATTTTATTTATTATAGATTTATCATAGAGTAAGATGTATTATAAGATGATTGATGGCAGTGACAATGTATGTAATGGCAGAGTGGCAGAGAATATAGTGACAGCAGGCAGTAATACAGGTAAACATGATGAGATCAGACTGCTAATAGCAGTGGAAAGAGAAGCAGATATATGTGAAGGGTGATGGTGTGGTGGATTTTTGCTAGATCAATTTAAACTTAGACTATATCTCAGAATCCCCTTCCCTGTGTAGTTTCCCAGTCCTGGTCACAAGAGACATTTTGCACATTTGGAAGGCACAAGTCAATTAGAAGCTTAGAAAGTTAGCGTGAAGGCATCAAGTGTCAATAACATGTGTCCTGTTGCCAATCGGCTGGCTTACTTCACTGGTTGGAATTAACCATGGAACCTGCAGCTTCTCCCCCTTTTGCCAGATCTTCTCCTTCAGTGGCCCCAAATCCTGGGCAAGCACAGCACCAGACACATCAGCAACAGCACAATATAGATGACTTAATCAGCTCCCACAATTACCTAAAGCCAAAGTCTATAGGATTCTTGTTGGTCTTCTCTGATAAAGAAGTTGCTGCTATAACAAAATAGCTAAGCCATGTAATGGGTTTTGGGACTGGGACTCAGGTTAAATTAGAAGGGTCTTTTAATTTTTTTGTTATTTTTTAAAGATTTTATTAGAGAGAGACAGTATGTGTGTGTGGAGGGGATGGAGAGGTGGAAGGAGGAGAGAGAATATCAAGCAGATTCCACAATGAAGCCCAGCTTGGAGCTCAATCCCACCATCCTGAGATCGTGACCTAAGCGAAAATCAACAAGTCGGATGCTTAACTATGTCATCCATGCGCCCCTAGAAGGGTTTTGGAGAGACTGTTAGCTGGAGCCTGATGTTACCCCAGGAGGCTGCTGGTAAGCATTTAAAGGAGTATGACGAAAATATTGGAAATGTTATTGTTACGTTATTGGAAGAAAGATAACTCTTGTTACATAGCAGAAAATTTAGCAGCAATGCCAGCAGCATTAACATGGGGAAAATAAAAACTGTATCTCATCAACTGGATTACCTACTCAAGGAGATTTCTAGACAAGATGTTAACATTGCTATCTAGATTTTTCCAGCTGCCTATGGTAAAAGAGGAAAAAGGCAAGCAAGAAGAACTGTACGTGAGTCACAAATTTGGGGGTTTGAAAAATAAAATTTTCTTATTCCTAGTCTCTTTAGACAGTAAATGATGCTAAAATTAAATGAGTTCTAGACAGAGAACAAATTAGGGAACTGTCAGGAAAATTAAGTCTAAAGATAAAGCTATGGGCATGACTATAAAACCCTTTTAGGAAGATTAGAGATGCTTTCTGGTCAACAGATGAGAGAGCTTCTCAAGTTCTTAAGGCTATTTTCCTGTAGTAGTTTCACATGGAAACCCAAACAGAGGACAACTCTAGCAAAGTCATTCTGGGTGTGGCTTTGGTCTGATGGAGTGTATAATAAACTCAAGAGAAGCTTGCAAAGTTTTTTTTTAATTTAAATTTAAATTTTATTTTATTTTTTCAGTGTTCCAAGATTCATTGTTTATGCCCCACACCCAGTGCTCCATGCAATATGTGCCCTCAGTACCCACCACCAGGATTGTATCAGCTTGGATCACATGTAACAGTATAACTTTTTTAAAAAATGTATTCATTTGAGAGAGAGAAAGAACACAAGAGTGGGGAGGGGCAGAGGGAGAAGGACAGAGAGAATCCTCAAGCCAACTGCCCTACTGAGTGTGGAGCCCAATGTGGGGCTTGATACTAGGACTCTGAGATCACAACCTGAGTCAAAAGCAAGAGCTGCATGCTTAACTGTCTGAGCCAACCAGGTACCCCCAAATGTGACAGTATACGATGAGAGGATAGGGGTGCCTGGGTGGCTTAGTTGGCAATGTATCTGCCTTCGCCTCAGGTCATGGTCCCAGGGTCCTAAGATTGAGCCCTGTGGCATATATATATACATACATATAACATGATATATATATGATATGTTATTTGTTAATCCCAAATGCCTCCAAGCCTCAAATTGACTCATATGGAGTTCTTTTTTTTTTTTTTTGACTCATATGGAGTTCTAATAGTAATCAAATACCACTGGTTTTAGCTCCTCCCTATTCCTGTTATTTTTGTCATTGTCCTAATCTTTTATTTGAATAATGAGAATAATATAATGAACCCATATATACCCATTACTGAGCATCAATAAGTTTGATGTTTCTCCACTTGCCCCCCCAGTTATTTTAAAGAAAATTCAAGACACCATGTCATTTCACCTGCAAATTTCACATGCATTTCTAGATGTTAAATACATTTTAAAAAACACTACCAGCACAACATTATCACACATAACAGAATTAGCAATTCCTATCATCTAAAACCCTGTCCAGGATCACAATTTCCCCAATTGATAGCACAATATTTTTATTCAAATCAGGATCCAAACAAGGTCCACATATTGCATTTGGCTGTAATTTCTCTTGTCTCATTTATTTCCTGCTTCTCTTTCTTCTTATTAATGCCATTGATTTGCTGGTTGAACCTTGTATCATTTGCTGTGCAGCATTTCTCATGTTCTGGATTTGGCTCACTGCTTCTCTGAGATAAATTTAGCTTGTTCTCTAGTCCTCATATTTTCTGTAAATGGCAGTTAGGTCTGGACACATGATTGGATTCAGATTCAATTTTTAGGCAAGAATATTTCACAAGTTATGCTGTGTACTTTTTATTACATCACATCGTGACACTTACAACATGTGGCAGTCTCAGTTTTAACGATGCTAAAACTGATTAAGGGTTTAAGTTATTAGACTGATTTTTTTTACTTATAAAGTTCTCATCAACCTCTTACCTAATGCTCTTAGCATCCAATTATGATTTTTGTGAGATCCATTATTTCATTAGGATTTGTAAAAATGGTGATTTTTCTAAATCTATTTTTCCTTCCTCATTTAATAGCTTTTTTCTTTGACTAGAAACTGTATTAAACCTTTAAGTTATACTAAAATGCATTTGTACTGGAAAAGCAGAATAAATGCTTCATTTTTTTCCTTTATCAATTTTCAGACTTAAGAGTTCCTTAGCAATCCCTTTGTAATCAATGAGTTTCTTCTATTTTTAAAATACCATCATGAACTCTTAGATTTTAATGTATTTTCATGTGTTTCACTCTAGATTATTCTTTCTGATTCTCAAATTTCCCATTTTAGACCAATGGGAACCTCAACCTCCAGAAGTTGATTTTTGTGTCCTTTTGATGTGTGATCTCATTAGTCTGATAATTTCCATGTCTCTGGCATAAGAGTCTAGCTTAAGATATCCTAGGCTCATTGTGTATATTTCCTGCTCCAAATCTGGAATCTGCTATTTCCTCTTCCTACCTTTTTCATAGGAAACACTCTGAGGCCTCCTGTCTTCAACATGGTAGATCTCAGAATGTTTTTGTTTCCATGACGTACCAATTCTGTAATTAGAGGTTCTAAAGAGACATAATAAGGAACTTAATCCATAGTGATTACCTTTCCCCTCTTCTATTTCTCTTCTAAGCCCATGACTGAAAGGTTGTTAGTAAGAGCACTGAAGGGTGGTAAAAACACTAAGATTGTTACCTTGAATGGGAAGAAGATAACAAAGATGCCCTCAGCATTAGAAAAACTGCCTGGCCTTAAGACTCTAGATCTTCAGAATAACCAAATCTCCAAGGTGTGCCCGGAGATAAGCACCTTAACTCAGGTACGGAATAGCATATCATTTTGAATTGAGGTTGGAAAATAGGAAGAGAGAAAAGAGGTGAGAGAAAAATAAGGCTTTGATCTCTGGAGACTTAGCTCCCAGGAGACTTACTGTGGAGTGTTGTTGGAGAGGCATCAAAAATGCTCTCTCCCTTAGGGGATTACACATATGGTAAGGGAGAAGATGTTTCAACCAATTTGCGTGCACATCTGGAATCAGAGAATTAGGTCTTGCCACACTCATCTTTCTAGAGGCTGTCATCTGGAAAAGGGTTGAGAGCCTGGAGCTGCTTGTCTACCTTGGGGCTCCATCTGGAAGTGGGATTGAGGACCCAGGAGATGCTGTTCACCCTGGAGACTATCCTGAAGCTTTGCATATGGAATGAAGAGACTTTTTGGATGTAGAGCAGGCTGAACTTTCAAATGGGAGTGTTGGGAGGGAATGGGAAGGAGGAAACATCCATTTTCTCTGAAGCAGTCTTTAAAAGAAGGTTAGTATTTTAAATAAAGAATACCCTTCTTAAAAAGCAACAGTTGACATGAATAAATTCCAGATGCTTGTGTTAAATATTTTTGCCCAACAATGTGAAACCTCAGCTGCTAAAAATCTTGAGGTTGGGAGAAGGCAAGGGATATTAACTTCGTAGTTTTCTTTGTATTTACTTCTAAACTGTCACCAAGAACTGAGAGAACCTATACACAATAAAGCCATTGCAGTTTATTGGTTTTGAATTCAGAGTTACCAACCCCCCCAAAAACCCCCAAAAAACACAAAAACAAAACTATTTTCTTACCTTCATCTATCTCATTTCCTTTTAGATTCACAAAATTATTTGAATTTGTAATCTGTGACCAAGTCTTTTAAAAAAATAGGGCAATACTCACAAACTCCTCCCTTTCAAGATAGCTTCCAAAAGTGCATACATGGTTACAGGACAAAGATTTGGACTTTTCTAACAGGACAGAGGAGATTCTATGCAAAAGGATTTAGGATTTGGGGCGCCTGGGTGGGTCAGTCGTTAAGCATCTGCCTTTGCTCAGGTCATGATCCCAGAGTCCTGGGATCCAGCCCCACACTGGCTCCTTGCTCAGCGAGAAGCCTGCTTCTCCCTCTCCTACTCCCTCTGCTTGTGCTCCTCTCTTGCTGTGTCTCTCTCTGTCAAATAAAAAAGTAAAATCTTTAAAAAAAAAGAATTTAGGATTTGACTGAGCCATGAGCTGATTTTCTTACCTTGATTTTTTTTCCATTAAAGTAACAGTGCATTGTTTTAAGAAAATAAAATACTACCAAGGGTTATAATAAAGAACTACTATCTTCTGTCCCACTCTCCCTCACCCCCAAACCTGATCTCCATATATAAACATTTTTCACTTATCTTTTTTCCTTGATTTTTTCATTTTAGATATCACTTTTCTTCATCCTTCCAAGTACCATTAATAAACTTAGTTTCTCCATAGTTATCTTTTAAACTTAATATTACTACACCTTCATTTTTTTTCTTCCCAACTGCAATATGTTTTAGTCCTCACTTTGTAAGATGACTATATGAGCATCTCTAATCCACCTTGAACTCTCCTTCCCTTCTCCTCACCAAAAATTTTAAACTTGTTACTTTTATAAGATGTGTACCACTTACGCTGTATTCAGTTATCACTGTGGTTAAATATTTTGTCTCGGGGAATTCTAAGATGTATATCATTAAATAAATATCATTCATACAGAATCAATTAAAGTGTCATAATTATATTTTCTCCCTCATATCCCATTTCTGTTCCCTTGGAGTTTCCAGTTGCCTTTCTTTTATTCTGGTGTCTTTGCCTTTGTCATAGCCTCGTTTTATTTCAAACTTGATTATGTTACATATTCTAGCAAATGTGCTTTTTCCTTGAGTGACTTCCCCTCAGGGGCCTCCATCCTCTAGCCCCAGTCTAAGCTGATTACTGTGCAGGTTTGTTGGGTACTGTTAGGCTAGGGAGGCTCTCCTGAATTGGACCCATTGTTTCTTCTGGCCCATATTTTTGTCTGTCTTGGTTTCCTTTCTTATTTTGTAAGAGTAAGGCTCCAGATACCATCCTCATCTGGGTATATGGTAGTTCAATTTTTTTTTTAACTCTTGCATGTCTGAAAGTGTGTATTGTTCCTTCATGTTTGGTCAATAGCTATTCAGTAAAAAAAAAATTACAGACTGTAAAATATATTTCCTCAGGGAAAAAAGCCTGAAACTATCATTACTTTGTCTTCTTGTGGCTCCCCCCATTAAATTCCTCCTTATCCTTCTATTTAGGAGAGCCCCTAAATTTTGACTTCTGCTTGCTCACAATATCCTTAAATAGGGAGCTGGCTAAGTTTACCCCTTACTTTTAAAGAAGAATTCATCTGATTTAGAAAGTAGGCTTCTTGTGGTCTACCTTTAAAGTGCTTTGCAAGTCATCAGACAAATGTCATTATTGTTTAGCTGTTCATGAACTAGCAATTTTTCTCATATAGAGTCTCCCCAGTTATGGAATTTTGGAAAAAGTCCATCTCTCCTTTATAATGGGAGTTGTAGAGGCAGCTCAAATAAAATGTGCTAGAAGCCTTCAAAAGATATAGATTGTTCATATGGTTCAGAAATACTGCACAGTCAATCCCATAGTTCCTAACGGAAAGGAAAGATGGTAATTTCAGAAAAGAGAGAGCTAAGAGATGCTGCTCATCCTGGAGGAATGTTTGGGAGACCTGCCTATCTTACCTGGTTCAGCCACGTACCAGCTAAATAAAAGGGGCTTAGTCCCCCCTGGGTCTCAATTTCTGCTTTCATTTACTCCATCCACACATAAGTACTGAGCATCAGCTGTGCCTCAGGCATTAAGGAACTGTGACTCAGCAATGGATCAAAATCCCTGTCTTTATGGAGCTTCCCATTCCAGCCAGTAGAGCTCTAAGAAACCAACAAGCAAAATGAACAGGATGTGAGGCAGTCATCAGTTCTAAGAAGAAGAAGACAGTAGAGAAGGCAGGCAGGACATGTTGTGGCATTCTAGCTGAAATGTCAAGGAATGATCTAAGCCACAAAGTGTCTTTGTGATCTTTATAACCTGGTGATATGTATATCACAGTTCTAAGAGCACCATTCTTATTCTAACCACTTTCTATAAAACCTTTGAATGTATTTTTCAAAAGTTAGTTTGAACTCTTTCCTGCATTGCTTCAAATCCTACCTTTTTACGAGCAATTACTAAAAGTATCCCCCTAACACATTTTTTGGGGGGTCTATTCTGAGCTTGCCTTTTGGACTGCCCTTTTTAAAAAATCATTGTAGGAAGTCCAGTTTGCCCCAATTGTCTGATTTTTGGCTATATTTTCTACAAAATATTAAAATAGTCTTGATACTTTTTAAGTTCCTAAAGCAAAGATAATACTTTTAAATTTCAGCACTCATAAAATCATATCAAATAGAATAATAGCATCAATCATTTCTTGAGGGCCAGGCAAAATGTGAGGAATTTTGTTCATTTTCAAGGAAGTTACCACCTTCCTTTTTTTTTTTTTTTAAGCTTTTATTTATTTGACAGAGAGAAACACAGCCAGAGAGGGAACACAAGCAGGGGGAGTGAGAGAGGGAGAAGCAGTCTTCCCTCCGAGCAGGGAGCCCGATGTGGGACTCATCCCAGGTCTCCAGGATCATGACCTGAGCTGAAGGCGGTCGCTTAAACAACTGAGCCATCCAGGCGCCCCATCCTATTGTTAATAAAATACATGTATGGTTCAGTAAGAGATTAAGTCATTTGTCAAGGTCACTCAACCAGTGAATTCATCTATAAAATGAGGTCTCTTTCAAGGTTGCTTTCAGCTCTGTTTCATTAGTTATATACTTAGTGTGAAATTTATTAGGCTGTGGTATTTCAACTTGTAATTCCTAAAAACAAAAACTGGGTTGCCTAAAGAGAGCAAGCAGGTTTGAATGCTACATGGATTGCCCTCACTTACCATTTGTTTACATATGCATTCTCTTAACAAATATTTACCATTCATCTTCATATGTCTGTGCTGGTTCCAAGGATACAAATGTGAAAAACAGATGGACCCTATCTTCTTGTTTGAGGATTAAATTAAATGTTAACATATGTAAAGCTCAATGTCTGGCACACAGGAACTTCTCAAAGTTATAGTTGCTATTAGGATGAGTATTTCCACTGTAGAGTAACTGGCAACAAGTGGAAAATCGGATGAGGTTCTTTAGAAAATACAGATCCTATTTCTTTCTCTGCTTATTTGACTAGTGAAATTTGGAGAAATTTTTATCACTTCTAATGACATGAAGAAAATGAGTTAATGCCCTGTAGTTTATGGTGAATGCATTTGGACTGTGACTGATGAAGGGCTGGATTATCAACAATTTTCAAAGAAGCACTTTGTAACTCTTGAGGGAGTAGATCTTGTCTTGTCCCTAAGTGCCTTGCACCTAGTAAACCATATAACATGGACTTGAGTGGAAGGGATGGAAGCCATCTTCAGAGTTCAGCGTAACCAAATACAGTGTTTTCATAATTGAGGCATCATGCAGGAACAAAGTTCTTTCATAGGCAAATCAGCCATAATTTAAAAATCTCCAGAGGAACAAATAACCATCATCTCCAATTGTGTGTAGCGTTGTTGACATGCATCATACGGTTCAATGGTAGTATAGCAACGTTCCCCTTATGAGGCTCACATGTGTGACTGCCCAGAAATAAGATATGGTCTATCAGGGCTTTTTATTTGACCATAAACAATTGACGGTAAATAAGGGCAACTCTAAGCAGAGCTGGGTAGTTTGTAAATTTGTTATTGTGTTTCTAGTCTCTCCTTTTCTTATTTTTACTGTCCTTCTCGATGACCCCTAACAATCAACTTCCTTTCTTCCACCATCCCTTCCTCCTCCCCTCTCTCGCTTGCTTGCTTGCTTCCTTTCATTCATCCTTTCTTCCTGCGTTCAGCAAATAGCTATGTATGCCTGCAGTGGATGAGGTATTCTGCTATATTTTGGCAATATAAAAAAGAACAACAATATCCATGCATCCTTATTCTTAGGTTTGGTGGGGAAAGGCAATCAAATATACAGATAGGTGTAAAATTACAATTGTGAAAAGTGCCACAAAGGAGAATTATACACCATGCAATGAGCATCTTTAGTCAGGTAAGAAAGGTGGTCCTGAGAAGTATAAGGGAGGGAAGATCTGGAGGATGAGTTATGCAGAGGAACATAATGCAGAGGGACAATGCATGCAAACACCACTTCCCTTGCTCCCTCCTTGGGTGTTCTGGGTCTCACTGTAGAAGCCTCAAGGAACAGCAGGGAACTGGTGTCATCTGTACTGTGTGTCATCCATACTATCCTTTCTTCTGTCCTTACCACTGGAAATCTCTTCTTCCCCATCAAGTAATGCCTCTGTTTTCTAAGCCTGGATTTTCTATCAAACAGGGATTTGTCATCTTGCTTTACTGTATCTTCTCCAGGTACAGAGGCACCAGGGGAGTTCCTTCTCTCCAAGCGCCTTTATTCTTCCTTTGCCTCTGTCTCTCTGCTCAAACCTGTGTTAAGCCTCTTGCACCCTTTCTGGAACTTGAGTGTTCTCCACTAGCTGGCAGTCAGGTGTCTGGAAGAGGCTCAACCTGATTTTCTCATTTGCCCACTGGAGGATGGGAAACAGCTCACATTATCTCTCTATGTCCCAGTTGCCTCATTCCTAAAACATGCTTCATTATCTTAGCACCTAAGGTTTCTGTCAACAGAATGCCTTAATATCCTGGTTACCTGGAAAACTGCAGACCCTACCTTCAAACATCCGAATGTTTCATTCTTCCTAACACTTTGGATTTTAACTTTTAACTGAATGTCAATTTTGTGTTGTAATTCCTCTTTTCTAACAATTTGACACTCTTGTTTCTTCTGTATTCTTAAGAAGTTTCTGACAGGATGCTAACAGGTAATGCTTTGTTCATGGTTTTACTGTGACTGCCTATCAGAGTCCTTCTCATACTGAGTGAGTAGGAATTGTCAATTCCATGGCATTGGGTCTCCTATTGGGGTCTAAGGGGATAGTGTGTAAAGGTTACAGGAATCTTTAGAGATTAGATGCCATGCTGGACTTCGGACACTTTGCCTCTCTTTCCAAGGAAATCACAATTTTTTTTGAGAAATTTGACTATATTCAGAAATTATACAAAATTAAATAGTAGTTTTGAAATTGGCAAAATTATTCAAATCAAGTCAGGAATAGCTGGACTTAGAGGAAGCATTTGGCAACTTTATTAAACTGTGTTTTTAAAGATGCCCCAGATTCCTTAAAAAATTTTTAAAAAGGCATTTGTAAGAATTAGCAGAGTAAGCCATACTGCTTATATACCTTAGTTATGTGCATGCTAATTAAAGAATGTAAAAGTTCTGTTAGTTTTCTCTACTTAATTTGATTCAACCATTTTTATTAAATAGATTACAGAACCTGACATTATATCATGTATTATTTAGGCTTAGTGAATGGGAATATTCACTGTCCTTAAAGAATTTTAGGTTTAATAGTCACATACTAGCTAAAATGTATACACATATCTGTTATAGGCAAATGGTCTGACAGCTTATTCCAAAATGGTACCATCAAGCATGATTTAGTTAAAAATATAGCCAGATAAAATGGACATTTGAGCTCATTTTTTTTAAGATTTATTTATTTATTTTTAAAGGAGAAGAAGGGCAGAGGAAGAGGGAGAGAGCCCTGAGCAGACTCTCTGCTGAGCATGAGCGACCCAGGGCTCAATCTCATGACCCTGAGATATTCACCCTGAGATCATCACCAAACAGAAACCAAGAGCAGGAGGCTTAACTCCCTGCCACCCAGGCACCCCTAAACTCATTTTTTAAAAATATATATATTTTTAAAGGTTTTATTTATTTATTTGACAGAGAGAAACACAGCGAGAGAGGGAACACAAGCAGGGGGAGTGAGAGAGGGAGAAGCGGGCTCCCTGCTGAGCAGGGAGCCTGATGCGGGGCTCGATCCCAGGTCTCCGGGATCATGACCTGAGCTGAAGGCAGTCGCTTAACCAACTGAGCCACCTAGGCACCCCTAAAAATATTTTTAAAAATGTTTTTATCCAAGTTAAGCAAGTTGAAAGACACGATAAATAGCACAGAGTTTTCCAGTGGCAATTAATAGCTACAAGCACAGCATAACTAAATGATAGGAGACGTCACCTGGTGCAAGTTCTAGGCATATATCTAATAGGCAGGCTCTACAATAAACTGAGTACAGGGGTTGGTGAGAATGAACAGATGGTTAGAATAAGGAAAACATGCAGCCCCTAGAAGGCAGTAAATCAAGCTGGGAAGATTGGAGCTGACTGTGCTCAATAGATACTTGTTTTTTTTTTTTTTTAAAAGATGTGGAGCCATAATGAGTATTTCACAGTGTGAACCATCAGCTTGCAGAAATGATCTAAGCAGACAGCATTCAACCAATGTTTATTGAGCAACTATTATGTTCCAGATACTTTTTTTTTAATGTTAGATGAATCACATAGACCCAACTTAATAGCAGAGGTAAGATACATACAGGAATCACTACAATACAAAGCAGAAGATAGGAATTGGTCATAGAAGGTACACAGGGCCATGCAACTACAAAAGGAAGGTGGCTTCTTGAGGAGATATGCGCTAAGAGGGACCAATAAATACAGAAACGTATTATAATAATTGGAGAACTAAGGTAAAGCGATAGTTTAACGGAAATAGAATCCTGGAACACATTATCACCACAAACAATAAAAAATAATTTCCCACCAAAATTAACAAGTTAACAGAAAATTATTATTTAAAGGTACAAACTAGGAACTAGTAGATAAGTAAGTCCTGGACAGTGTAGTGATTATAGTCAATAATAACTGTGTTAAAAACGACAAAGTTGCTAAGAAACTAGATCTTAATTGTTCTTAGCCCAAAAAAAGAGATGATAATTATGTGATGTGATAGAGTGCCAGATGAACTATTGTGGCAATCATATATATATATATATATATATATATATATATAATCAATACGTTGTACATTTAAACTTACAAAATGTATGTCAATTATATTTCAATTTTTAAAAGTGGCTTTGAACTTAGAAATCTTTGAAAAAATGAATTAGAAATCATTAAGAAAATAGTTTTAGGGGCATCTGGGTGGCTCAGAGTCATTGAGCGTCTGCCTTCAGTTCAGATCATGATCCTGGAGTCCTGGGATCAAGCCCTGAGTCAGGCTTCCTGCTGGGCGGGAAGTCTGCTTCTCCCTCTCTAGCTCCCCTTTCTTGTGTTCCCTCTCTCGCTGAGTCTCTGTCAAATAAATAAATAAAATCTGAAAAAACAAAACAACAGTTTTAACCATGAAACTGTTATTTTTTTTTTTTTAAACCATGAGACAATGATAAAGAACAAGCTAAGAGTTGATAGAGGGAGGTGGGTGGGGGATGGGCTAGGGTGATGGGCATTAAGGAGAGCACTTGTTATGAGGAGCACTGGGTGTTGTATGTAATTGATTAGTCACTAAATTCTACTCCTGAAACCAATATTACACTATATGTTAACTAGAATTTAAATAAAAATTTGAAGAAATTAAAAAAAATGAAAACAGTTGGAAAATTTGAAAACTGAATGGAAGTGTCAACATATATATAGGAAGCACCTACTGAATTTCTAGCACCATGCATATCCAATCTTTTGTACTATGGTCTTCTTCTGGATCTAAAAGATTATGGTTAGCATTTCATATCTGTTACTTTCTAGGCACTTTACTGTATTGTCTCTAATCCTTAAGACAACCCTGAAAAGTAGACACTAGTATCCCATATTTTTAAAGTAATATCTACCCCCAACTTGGGGATTGAACTCACAACCCTAAGATCAAGAACTGCATGCTCTACTGACTAAGCCAGACAGGTACTCTATCTCCATTAAAAAAAAAGAAAAAAAAAAAAAAAAAAAAAAAAAGAAACTGACTAGGAATTGGACTTGCCTGAGATCACATAGCTAGTACACAGCGGAGCAGATGGTCTCCAAATCCCGTTAGCTTTGCCTACTGTGCAATAGTGACTAAAGACTGTTAACATACACAGAATATTTAAAATGAGAATTCTATGTATTGCATACAAGACTGCATTCTGTGTGAATCAACGCATATATGTACATGCATGTGCATATACATGATCATTCTGAACAACAGTAAGTTTGTTTTAAAAATAAGTAGCACATTACTATAGATAGTGTAGTGTAGAAATTAAGAATATAGGCCACAGTGTGAAGCTGTTATTTTACCATAAATAATAGTCTGGATATGAGATATATTTTCTGTAAATCAAGGGTATTGTGAGGTCTACATGTACAAGGAATGTACAAGGCTGCCTGGCACAGCGTTTGGCACAAAGAAAATGCTATTTAAGTATTAGTCATTAATATTATCTTTACAAGTTAATCGGTACTTTTCCTTCTCAAATTTCTTGGCCTCTTTTCTCCTCTTTATACAAAGATTGCTACACATTAAGCCTGGATTCCATAATCCAAAGGCATCAGTGATACTAAGATGCTTACCTTAACAGCCAAGATGTAAGAGGAAACGTATTCATCTATTTCAAGGTGGGCCACAGACAGGCTGTAACTTAGAGGTATCAATAGGCCCAACAAACACATCAAATAAAATTTAGGCAAGGTTGGGACAGACAGACACTGTTGGGGACAAGTATACCAAGATGCAGAAAATGTTATAGGGATATTGAAAATATTTAGGACATTATTGAGTAGGGCAATTCCTTGTGGACTGGTTATTTAGACAGCTGTTTATATATAATATAGTAGAACTGGATAAAGGGAATTTAAATACCCTTTATACACAACCCATTCTTTTTTTTTTTAAGATTTTATTGATTCATTTGAGAGAGAGAGAGAGAGAGAGAGAGAGAGAGAGAGAGAGAGAGAGAGAGAGAGATAGCAACAGAACAGAGCACAAGCAGGGAGGAGAAGGAAAAGCAGGCTACCCCCTGAGTGGGGAGCTGGATGCTGGGCTCAATCCCAGGACCCTGGGATCATGATCTGAGCTGAAAGCAGATGCTTAACCACCTGAGCCACTCAGACAACCCTATATACAACCTATTCTTTACATTCTTTGTCTATATAATGCTATCGGCAGGCAGTAATGATGACCAGTTGTAGGGTAATTGCAATGGGATACAGCTGAAAAAGATGCATGTATGAGGGATTTTGAGACTAAGAATGGTGACTGATTGAATTTGGGTGGAGAGAGAGAAAGAAGTTCTAGGTGATTCCAAAGTTGGGTCATGAGAGGTGATAGGATTACAAGAATGGCGGGTGCATTAACCAAAGTGGGGATGGGAAAAACAGATCTAGTATGCCCACTGACATTGTCCAGTTTTAGACTTTGAGTTTAGAATATCACATTCACTTGAGAGGTCTTTTGAGCCAAAACCAACAAGATGCAATTTTTGCAGGGATAACTGTAAATTCCTGCATTTAAGAAAAGAATTCAATTGCACAAGTCCAGGATGTGGGTTATCTCCTTCACAGTTATCTCTTTGGCAGCGGGTTTTTGATGGCCACACACAAAATCAATTATGCAACACTAATGTGCCCTGCTGCTAAAAGAGAGCATGCCATGTTGGGCTGCATTAATAGAAGTGCAGTCATCTGCCTGAGGGAGATTCTGTGGTTTCACCAGCATCTATGCTATGAGATCACATTTCCTGTCTCACCCTAGGCGCCATATTTTCAGAGAGGGGTGCTTATAAAAATGAGAGAGTGACTAGGACAGTGAGAAGTCTGGAAATTATGTCCTGAGGGAAATGGTTAAGGAAGAATGGAACAAATTCAGAGGGAATATGATAACAATCTTCAAATATTTGAAAGATTATTATGTGGTAGAGAGCAGGGGGAATAAAGCTGTATTTTTTTTGTTTTATTTTGTTTTGTTTTTTTAAGATTGCCTTGGGAAGACTTAGAAGTTACAGAGAGTCTGACAAACAAAAACAGTATAAATAAATAAGTAAATAACACTCCCTAAGAAATAAAATAACTACTCATTACTGACTGTGTACATGAGTACATGAGTGCATTTTATATGCTGCACTAGGTTACTTATAAAAGATCTTCCTGATTTTAAGATGCTATAATTCCCTGGTCATGCGACTATGAGAAACCATTTTGTAGAGATGGTGTCTTTCAACCTATGGCAATATGCTAGTTTCCAAAGGATGGAAGAGTTATATTCGGAATAATGCCAACAGAAATTTTGTTTTAGATAATTACTGAGGTAACATAACTTTCAAACTTATCCAGTAGCTGTCTCTTATATGATTAAAGGTCTTCCTCAGGAATGATCCTTAACCATAGAGTGTTACTAGTGAAATACTGTATGTGTTCCTTCTGGATGCCTGGTACTTCTTAAACACTTTTTGAATGGGATACCACTTGGAACAATCCTGTCAAGGCATCTCAAATAGTTCACCTCAAACAACTTGTCAAGGCATCCCAATTAGCTCACTTCAAACATCACCTTCTCAGAGAGGTTTTCTCTAATGACCCAATCTGGCCTTGAGTTCCTTCCTTCCTTCCTTCATCCCTCCCTTCCTTTTTAGATTGATTTATGTGTGTGTGAGAGAGAGAGCAGAAGGAGGGAGAAACTCTTCAGACTCCATGCTGAGTGTAGAACCTGACATGGAGCTCAATCTCAGAATCCCAAGATCAGACCTGGGCTAAAACCAAGAGTTAGATGCTTAACCAACTGTGCCACCTAGGTGCCCCAACCTGGAGTTACTTTCCAACCCATTAATCTGTTTTCTTTCCTTTATATGAAGCACTTAACACTAACAGGAATTACTTGTTTGTTATCTGTCTCACCTCCCAACATGTAAGCACAAGTAGAGAGGGATAGTGGGTATCCTTGTCACTCTAGCATTCAGAATACCATGCATATTATATACATGTAATAAATATGAATGAATTAATACAACATTTAGGTTGGGTTTTCAGGTATTTCTCAAAGGAAATTTAGTCCTTGCTATAATGTCTCTGGAACTTCTGTGTAATTTATGTCAGCTAGGCTGAAACTCTGACATATTTGCTCTTGTGATGGAGTATAACTACACAGGATACCTTTATGAATTTAAAGGTCACAAATGAATCTTCTTTTAGTTACCCTACTCTATCAAGAGTAATTCTGCTTCCATACACTCATCTTAGTTTTAACTTTAGAATCCTTTAAATCTTGAGATTTTCAGTTGAGTTATCTTCATCTTATATATGTCATATTCTTGGTGTTGAGCTCAGAATTTTACATGGTAATATTTTCTAGCCAAAGGCCATGCATTTAATGTGTCATCCAAAGCAGGTGCCTTTTCCTGGGTCCTCTATCTATTTTATAACACCTTCGTTGGAGCCATTCAACAGAAAACCAGCTGAGGCTGTCAGCCACCCTACCAAATTTGCCCAGATTGCTCTTCCAAATTACATTTCTTCAAACCTTGTATGTTTCCTCCTCCATGCAGGTGGTTTTGTCTCATATTTCATTGGAAAAAGAAAACAGATACTATCAGTCAGGAGCTCCCTCATCTTTCTATCACCAAATCCATCCACGGCTCTGATACGCATGTACTTTCTCCACCTTCCTTCCTACAACCTCAGTGAAGAGTCCCTACTCTTATGCAGAGCTAGCATCCACTTATACTTTGACTCATATCCTCTCCCAGTTTCTAAAAGATTTTGATTCTGAAATGATCCCTCTCCTTGTATCATTAGATTCTCATTCTCTGCAGAATTATTTCCAACAGCATGTAAATAAGATTAGCTGCCTGCTAATTTTCTAAGATCCCTTCATAACAAAAGTTCTTAAGAGAATTTTCTATTACCCATTATCTTCACTTTTTTACATTTTTCTCCACAGCCCACTTCAATCAGAGTTTCTTCCCCAACACTTCACCCCTATTGCAAAGGTCACTAATGACTTTCATGTTGCTCAATCCAGTGGTTTTATCCATGCTTCCATTTTACTTAACCTTCCCCTGGGATACGGCCTGCTTCTTCTTTTTAAAAATAGCTTTCTTTTCCTTTTCTTTCCCTTTGGCTTCTGTGACACTATGTATCTTGGAGAACCTAAGTCATAGATTTTTGTAATTTATTGAGGCTGTGCTTTCAGGAGAAATCTGTAAAAAGTGTGAGGAAGAAAAATAGAGCAGGGAAAGAATCAAGGTTAAGATCTGATTGCAGGAGAAATTTACCCTTAGCTTTATCCCACCAGAGTTCTGGAACATGCCCTGAACCACAGAGGCAAAGGGGCTGGCTGTTACATCCCTGCATTCATTATGGGATATAGGCCATCCTAAGACGATGGAGTAGAGGCATAACCCTCCAGACATTTCCAGGTTAAGCCTCTCCTAGTAGCCAAAGGAAATTCTTTAGAGGATGCAGTAGAAAGTCCTCAGCAGGAAAAGTCCAGTTCCTGAGGACTGAGCACTGTCTCAATAAAGAAGACTGGCTACGCAAGATGCTGCTGGTGTCCCACCCTCCCTGTCTACCACACCGGCTATTCCTTCTCCCCTGGTAGGCTCAATCCTCTCCTCACACTCTCACTCTTGGTGATCTCTTACCCACAGGATATGTTTTACTTGCTGAAGTCTCAAATTTAACCTTCTGGTCTTGACCATGTTAGAGAGTGCAGACTTGCATTTACAACTGCCTACTTGATATTTCTACTTCAACGTCTAAAAGGCATCTTAATTTTAATAGCAATAAAACAGAACTCTTGATTCTTTGTCTTTTCCCTTGTCCTGGTTGTCCTCATCTCAGGTGTTCAAGCTCCAAAGCTTGATGCTATCCATGATTCCTCTCTTTCTCTTACATCTCACAAGCTTCTGGCCCTACTACCAGAGCATATCTCACACTCATCCACTTCTTTCCACCTCCATCACCACCATACTAGACCAAACCATCTCCATTTCTTGGCCTAACCACTGCAGTCATTCTCTGAAGAGCGTGCTATCTCTGTTCTTAATCTCTTGCTCCCCTGAAAACTATTCTGTATACAGCTGTCAGATTGCTCTTGTTTAGACATACACCAATTAATACTATATTTGTTCAAAACCCTACGGTCATTTATCATGTAGACTAAAATACCAATCCTTCACTCTGGTTTACAAAACTATGTACTCTGACCCAAGCATACCTTTGCAACCTCATGTTTTACTGGGTTTTCCCATTATGCTCAGCCACATCAGCCGCATCTCTTGGCTCCTCAACTATGTCAAGAATGTTCCTGTTTTGGGGTCTTTATTTTGGCCATTTCTTTTTTATTATCATTGCTCAGATCTCCAATTAAATATGAACTTCTAAGACAAGATTCCCTGATCAACCAATCACTATCTCTTTATTCCTTTAATTATATATAGAGCACTTAATGCTACCTAACTTTTATTTTTTTATACCCTCATTCACTTTTTTTAAAATTTAAGTTTAATTTAGTTAACATACAGTGTATTATTAATTTGAGGGGTAGAATTTAATGATTCATCAGTTGCATATAGCATCCAGTGTTCATTATATCAAGTGTCCTCCTTAATGCCAACCACGCAATTACCCCATTCCCCCCCACATCCCCGCCCAGCAGCCCTGTTTGTTCCCTAGAGTTAAGTGTTTCTTACGGCTTGCCTCCCTCTCTGTTTTTACCTTATTTTTCCTTCCTTTCTATGTTCATCTGTTTTGTTTCTCAAATTCCACCTGGGCGGCTCAGACTGTTGAGCATCTGCCTTCTGCTCAGATCATGATCCCAGAGGACCTTAGTGGGGAGTCTGCTTCTCCCTCTGCCCCTCCCTCCATTTGTGCATGTGTGCTCTCTCTCTTTCAAATAAATAAAATCTTAAAAAAATGAATTCCACATATAAGTGAAATCATATGGTATTTATCTATCTGTCCCTGACTGACATATTTTGCTTAGCATAATACCCTCTAGTTCTATCCATGTCATTGCAAATAGCAAGATTTCATTCTTTTTTGATGGCTAAGTAACATTCTATTGTATATATGTACACTGAAACTTTTTTATCCATTCATCTGTCCATGGACATCTTGGCTCTTTCTGTATTTTAGCTGTTGTGGATACTACTGCTATAAACATTGTGGTGCATGTGTCTCTTTGAATCATTGTTTTGTGTCCCTTGGATGTATGCCTACTAGTGCAATTACTGGGTCATAGGGTAGTTTTATTTTTATTATTATTTTTTAAGATTTTATTTATCTGACAGAGAGAAACACAGCCAGAGAGGGAACACAAGCAGGGGGAGTGAGAGAGGGAGAACAGGCTTGCCGCCAAGCAGGGAGCCCGATGTGGGGCTCAATCCCGGGTCTCCGGGATCATGACCTGAGCCAAAGGCAGTCACTTAACCAACTGAGCCACCCAGGCGCCCCTATTTTTAAATTTTTGAGGAACCTCCATACTGTTTTCCAGAGTGGCTGCACTGGTTTGCATTCCCACCAACAATGTAAGAAAGTTCCCCTTTCTCTGCATCCTCACCAACATCTATTGTTTCCTGAGTTGTTAATTTTAGCCATTCTGACCAGGGTGAGGTGGTATCTCATTGTGGTTTTGATTTGTATTTCCCTGATCTTGACTGATGTTGAGTATTTTTTCATATGTCTGTTAGCCATTTATATGTTTTCTTTGGAAAAATGTCTATTCATGTCTTCTGCCCATTTCTTGACTGGATTTTTTTTTTTAGGGTGTTAAGTTTGATAAGTTCCTTATATATTTTGGATACTATCCCTATATCTGATATGTCACTTATGAATATCTTCTCCCAATATGTAGGTTGCCTTTTAGTTTTGTTGACTATTTCCTTTGCTGTGCAATTTTATCCTGATGAAGTCCCAACAGTTCATTTTTGCCTTTGTTTTCCTTACCTTTGAAGATTTGTCTAGCAAGAAGCTTCTGTGGCCTAGTCAAAGAGGTTGCTGCCTGTGTTCTCCAGGATTTTGATTTTGATTTAGGTCTTTCATCCATTTTGAACTTATTTTTGTGTATGGTGTAAGAAAGTGGTTCAGTTTCATTATTCTGCTTGTGGCTGTCTAATTTTCCCAACACCATTTGTTGAAGAGACTGTCTTTTTTCTGTTGGCTACTTTTTCCTGTTTTGTTGAAGATTAGTTGATGACAGAGTTGAAGGTCCATTTCTGAGTTCTCTATTCTGTTCCATTGATCTATGCGTCTGTTTTTATGCCAGTACCATACTGTCTTGATGATTACAGCTTTGTAATATAGCTTGAAATTTGGAAGTGTGATGCCTCCAGCTTTGGTTTTCTTTTTCAACATTACTTTTGCTATTTGGGGTCTTTTCTGCTTCCATATAAATTTTAGAATTATATGTTCCAGCTCTGTAAAAATGCTGGTGTTATTTTGATAATGATTGCATTGAATTGTGTAGATTGCTCTGGGTAGCAAAGATATTTTAACAATAAATGTTCTTCCACACTGAAAAAAATAAAATAAAATTTAAATAAAAAACCCCCAATATATGTTCTTCCAGTCCATGAGCATGGAATGTTTTTTGATTTCTTTATGTCTTCCTCAATTTCTTTCATTAGTGTCCTATAAATTTTAGAGTACAAATCTTTTATCTCTTCGGTTAGGTTTACTCCTAGGTATCTTAAGAGTCTTTGATGCAATTGTAAATGGGACCATTTCCTTAATTTCTCTTTCTGCTGCTTCACTGTTAGTGTATAGAAATGCAACAGATTTCTGTGCATTGATTTTGTATCCTGCAACTTACTGAATTCACGTATCAGTTCTAGCAATTTTTTGATGGAATCTTTCAGGTTTTCTACATAGAGTATTATGTTGTCTGAAAAGAGTGAAAGTTTGACTTCTTTGTCAATTTGGATGCCTTTTATTTCCATTTGTTGTCTGCTGAGGCTAGGACTTTCCATCACTATGCTGAACAATAGCGGTGAGACTAGACATCCCTGTCATGTTCCTGACCTCAGGGGAAATGCTCTCAGTTTTTCCCTGTTGAGGATGATATTAGCTGTGGGTTTTTTATATATAGGCTTTATGATGTTGAGGCATATTTCTTCTATTCCTATATTTGGAGTTTTTTTTTATCAAGAAAGGATGTTATATTTTGTTGAATGCTTTTTCTGCATCTATTGAGAGGATCATATGGTTCTTATCCATTCTTTTGTTAATGTGGTGTAACACATTGATTTGTGGATGTTGAACCACCCCTTAGTCCAAGAATAAATCCCACTTGGTTGTGATGAATAATCCTTTTAATTTACTGTTGGATCTGATTAGCTAGTATCCTGTTGATAATTTTTGCATCCATATTTATCAGGGATATCAATCTATAATTCTTTTTAGTGGTGTCTTTGTCTAGTTTTAAGATCAAGATAATGCTGGTCTCATAGAATGAGTCTGGAAGTTTTCTGTCCATTTTTTGCGAACAGTTTCAGAAGAATAGGTATTAATTCTTTAAATGTTTGGTAGAATTCCCCTGGAGAGCCATCTGGCCCTGCACTCTTGTTTGTTGGGAGATTTTTTATTACTAATTCAACTTCTTTGCTGGTTATGCATCTGTTCAGATTTTCTATTTCTTCCTGTTTCAAGTTTTGGTAGTATATATGTTTCTAGGAATTTAGCCATTTCTTCCAGATTGCCCAATTTGTTGGCATATAATTTTTCATAATATTCTTTTATAGTTGTATTTCTGTGGTGTTGGTTGTGATATTTCCTCTCTCATTCATAATTTTATACATTTAGGCCCTTTCTCTGCTCTTTTGGATAAGTTTGGCTAGGGGTTTATTAATCTTGTTAATTCTTTCAAAGAACAAACTCCTGGTTTTGTTGATCAATTCTACTGGGTGTGTGTTGTTGTTTTATATATCATTGATTTTTGCTCTAATCTTAATTAATTTCTCTTCTCCTGCTGGATTTAGGCTTTATTTGCTGTTCTTTTCCCAGCTTCTTTAGGTATACCTTAAGTATAAGGCTATACATACATATATATATATATATATACACACACACACTCTCTCTCTCTCTTTCTCTCTCTCTCTCTCTAGGTATAAGTTAGGTTGTGTATGTGAGGAAGGCCTGTATTGCTATATACTTCTTGTTAGGACTACCTTTGCTGCATCCTAAAGGTTTTGAACTGTCGTGTTTTCATTTTCATTTTCATTTGCTTTCATGTACTTTTTTATTCCTTCTTTTATTTCCTGATTGACCCATTCACTCTTTAGTAGGATGCTCTTTAACCCCCATATATTTGTGGTCCTTCCAAATTTTTTCTTGTAATTGACTTCAAGTTTCATAACATTGTGGTCTGAAAAAATGCATGGTATGAACCCAATCTTTCTGTACCAGATGAAACCTGATTTGTGACTCAATATGTCATCTATTATAAAGAATGTTCCAAAGTGCACTTGAAAAGAATGTGTATTCTGCTGCTTTAGGATGAAATGCTCTGAATATATCTGTGAAATCCATTTGGTCTCGTGTGCCATTCAAAGCTCTTGTTTCCTTGTTGATCTTCTGCTTAGATGATCTGTCTATTGCTGTGAGTAGGGGGTTAAAGTCCCTTACTATTATTGTATTATTATCAATGAGCTTAAGTTTGTTACTGATTTATATATTTGGCTGCTCCCAAGTTAGAAACACAAATATTTACAATTGTTAGATCTTCTTGTTGGATGGACTCCTTTACTATGATAGTGTCCTTCTTTATCTCTTATTACAGTCTTAGGTTTAAAATCTAGTTTGTCTCATTTAAGGATGGCTATGCCAGCTTTCTTTTGATGTCCATTAGCATGATAAATGGTACTTCACTTTCCATCTGGAAGTGTCTTTGGGTCTCTCACTTTCAATCTGGAAGTGTCTCTGGGTCTAAGTCTCTTGTAAGCAACATATAATTGGGTCTTTTTTTTTTTTTAATCCATTATGCTACCCTATGTCTTTTGATTGGAGGAGTATTTAGCCCATTTACATTCAGAGTAATTACTGAAAGATATGAATTTGGTACCATGGTATTACCTGTAAAGTTGCTATCCCTGTAGTTATCCCTGTTCTTTTCTAGTCTTTTTTACTTTACTTTCCACTCAGAAGGTCCTCTTTAATATTTCCTGCAAGGCTAGTGTGCACAAATTCCTTTAGTTTTTGTCTTGGAAAACTCTTTTTCTTTCTCTCTATTCTGAATGACAACCTCACTGGATAAAGTATCCTTGACTGCATATCTTTCCCATTTAGCATGTTGATTAAATCATGCCAGTCCTTTCTGGGATGGCAGGTCTCTGTGGACAGCTTTGCTGCCAGCCTTATGTGTATACTTTTGTAGATTAAGGACCTCTTGTCCTGAGATACTTTTAGGACTTTATCTTTGTAATTTGCAAATTTCACTGTAATACGTTATCCTGTTGGCCTATTTTTGTTGATTTTGAGTGCAGTTCTCTGTTCTTCCTGGACTTGAATGACTGTTTCCTTAATCTGGGGATGTTCTTAGCTCTGATTTGTTCAAATAAACCTTCTTCCCCTTTTTTCTGCTCTCCTTCTTCTGGGACTCCTTTAATAATGGATATTTTGCTTTATGGAATCACTGAGGTCTCTAAGTCTACCTTCATGACCTAATAGTTTTCTTTCCCTCTTCTTTTCAGCTTATTTTCCATAATTTCATCTACTGTATCATTGATTCAGTCTTCTAATTTGTTTATCCTTGTTTTTATGACCTCCACTTGGGACTGCATCTTGGTAA
>PITA01000672.1:0-18606 GCA_004023965.1 Spilogale gracilis | reverse complement strand
AAAAAGGGAATTGAAAAAATAAGAAATAACTAAAAAAAAATTCCTAAAAAATAAAAGTACAAAGGATACTAGATACTGTTTTCCCCTAGAGCTGAAGCTTTGTAGCCCTCTATCAGTAAACTTGATGCCAGCAAGTTGTTTGTGCTGGTCTTCTTGGGGCGAATTTGTCCTAATGGAAATGCACCTCTAGTCTGAAAGGAGGTAAGGCTTGATGTAAGCAGCTCTGGACTTCACTAGGTGGTGCTGTTTTGCTCCCTGAAGGCTTTCAGCACTGATGGGCAGGATGAACCTAGCTCTCTAGCCTGGGAGCTGAAAATTCGTGGTCCTTTGGTGAGCCCTCACAGAAAAGCAGTCACCCATCTCCTCAGTTTCCGTCAGAACTCTGTGTTCGCCCTGTCCACGTCTGAGCTTTTTTTATCTCAGGCATGCGACTGAGTTTCAAAACTCCAAATTTTAGGGCCCTCTCACTATTCCTCCCAGGGAGGGTCTCCCTATGCTTCTGCCTTTTACTGGACCCGACCCAGGAAAGTTGTCACACAACCACACAGCAGTTCACAGTTTATGGCAACACAGAGCAGAAAGCTGGCACCTAGACTTGCTGTTCTCAGCTGGCTTCCACACTCCTATACTTGGGAACAGTGCTATACTTAGGCACCACTTATTCTTGTGACCCAGGGGATCCTCATATCATGGCGTCATACCCGGGATCTGCCCCACTTCACCACCTGAGCACTTTTAAGCCAGGTGTGTCTCCCACTGTAGCAGCTTCTAAAAGTTCCATTTTTTTTTCAGTCCATTGCTTTTGATGCTTTGTAGGAGCCTCCTTTAGCAGGCTTCCTCCTTGCTGCCATGTACTCAGCTATATCACAACAGATTCAAGTCTCTGCACCTCCTGTCTTCCAAAAGGTGGTTGTTTTTCTGGTTGGAGGCTTGCAATGTTGTTTTCTCAGACTTCTGATTGATTTCTTGGGTGATCAGAATGATTTGATAACTATCTCATTGTATTCAAGGGATGAGACAAACTTAGGGTCCTCCCACTTCTTCTCCCATCATCATTCATTTATTTTTCACTCATTGGATTGCTGTTCTCTCACTGTTACTGTGTAAGTGCCTTGAGGGTAAAGACCTTACAAGTCTTATTCACCTCTGTGTATCTAGCATCTAGAACTGGTGACTCAAAATAGGCATACAAGTGCATATTTTTGAATGAATACTGACCCAAGTGTTTCCTTATAAATGATTTCATGGGTAGTTTAAATTGCATTTTTTCATGATTTGTTTGTGGATATATTTCTAAGCATCAAAAACCCAACCCACTTTATAGTCAAGTTTGATTATATCCTGTGAGTTCCCTTTGATATGCCATGAAATCAAATTGCTGTGTTATTTTCAAACATCTGGTCCATGCCCTTAGATTCTATAAAACCCAATGACAATATATGTAACTCATAGATGAAAACTTATGATGCAGCATGCAAAATAGACACTATACAGGTTGTGCCCTCAGAAATACCCAGAAAGCATTGATAGTGTGAGAAATCACAAGTTCAGTTCTTTGTTATTTACTTTGAAAATATATGTTGCTGTATTTTCATTGGAGACAATTCTCCATGAGTCTCTTATGTTTTTGTACATCTCTGTAGGCAGAGGCACTGACTAGCTTTGTTCTGAACAAACCTTTTGGGAACACTTACATAGCAGATGGCCTTAGAAATTAGAAATTGTGTCTCCCTCTGGAGCAAAGGGCAAGCACAGTTATTGTTTATTCTAAAAGATTCAGGTTCCCTAAATCCATGGTTTCTCTTCTGTAACACAGTCCATGGCACTTCCAGATATCATCTGGTTCTTTCTGCATTGCTGGTGTGAAAATAACACTATTCTGGACATTGCTGCTGTAGGAAATAAAATGACCTTTGTCTCTGCCCAGAGGTCTCATGCTTTATGGCAGCATCTATGAAATAGTGGCAGGTTAAATATTAGCTTGCAAATTGAATAAAATCTCAGTCCTTTCACAGTTCTTGACTCTTATATTTCTCATTGGTACTCACATATATTTTATTTGAGCACTAGTTGACAGCAGTGAATTTCTCATTAAATTTAGGCAAAAGAAAGAAATTGACTTGATTTTGGGAAAAGCGATTTCAAATGGTCATTGCTACAGACATACAATGGTTCCCTAAAGATGCCCACCTCTTAATCCCCACAATCTGTGAATGTTAGGTTACATGTCAGTGAGGAATCAAGGATACAGATAGAATCAGGGTTGATAGCTAAACTTGAGATGAAGAGATTATTCTGGAAATTATGAGTAGGCCCCAAGTAATTGTGAATTTTTTTAGGAAAGGGTAAAAGATTTGTACAATCTGAAGAGACACTAGAGTATAAGGTTCTTTAAGTATGGATGACAGCATCAGAATGATGTGATTTGAGACTTCACTAGTCATTGCTGCTTTTGAAGATGAAAGTGAGGGCTAGAAATCAATGAATGTGAATGGTTTCTGGAAGCTAGAAAAGGTAAGAGAACAGATTTACCCCTAGACTCTCTAGAAAGAAACACAGCCCTGTCAACACTTTGATTTTAGGTCTGTGAATCCCATTTAATTTCATCTGACCTCCAGAACTATAACAATAAATTTGCCTTTTTTAAAATTTTTTTTTAAAGATTTTATTTATTTGACAGAGAGAAACACAGCCAGAGAGGAAACACAAGCAGAGGGAGTGAGAGAGGGAGAAGCAGGCTTCCTGCCAAGCAGGGAGCCCAATGTGGGGCTCGATCCCAGGTCTCAGGGATCATGATCTAAGCTGAAGGCAGTCGCTTAACCAACTGAGCCACCCAGGCGCCCCTTGCCTTGTTTTAAAATATTGAATTTGTGGTAATTTGTTATAGTCCAATAGGAAACTAATATAGTCACAGACTCTGGATTAAGTCTTTCCGTTGGAATGGCTACATGAATATATTTTAACTTCACCTTTACAAAAGAATACGGCCGGGGCACCTGGGTAGCTCAAGTCAGTTAAGCATCTGCCTTCAGCTCAGGTCATGATCCTGGGGTCTTGGGAATGAGCCCTGCATTGTGCTCCCTGCTCAGTGTCATGGGGGGAGGGTAGGGCACAGAATCTGCTTCTCCCTGTTCCTCTGCTCCTCCTGCTCCCTGCTCATGCTCTCTCTCTCTCTCATGTGCTTGTTCTCTCTCTCAAATAAAATCTTAAAAAAAAAAGTCCTTTAAGATGGTACATGATGATTATTCTCAGTGGAAAGCACGTATAAAAGCAAAAAATTTTCCATGAATTGTAAGGACATGGAATTTTATAGTAAATATACTACATCTACCTTATATTAATTTAAATTAACACATTCATACCAAATGCCAAATATCAAATGATATTTAAATATAAACCATAAACCATAACTTGTCTAAAATATCTCTTATTTTTCTTATGTTAAAGTCTAATTTGTCAAGACTCTCATGATTATGGGGCACCAGGCTGGCTCAGTTGGTAGAACATGAGACTCTCAATCTTGGGACTGTGAATTCAAGTCCCACCTTGGGCACAGAGCTTACTTAAAGAAAAAGAACCTCCCATGATGCCTTTTTTATACCCTTTAATATTAAAACTACAAAGTTTGGAGTTAGTAATGAAATATGAATGGTAAATTCTGTTGGGAGTAAAAGAAAAGATTCTTTTGTATCTTGAAAGTTACAATTAGATTTCAAATCAAAGAAAAATGCAATTTTTTAGAGACCAATCCTGTATCATCCTGTATAATCCTGTATACAATCCTGTATCATCAATTTATTAGATTAGAAGATCAAGGAGGGTCTTTATCTCTTATGTGTGGTTCTTCCAAATCTGACTAATCAGTCATTAGTATGATAAGAGGACCTCAGATCTTGGACTTTATTTCTGATTTCAAAAAATAAGTCCCTTTGCCAAGTTTTTTTATTTTAATTTTTTTTAAAGATTTGTATTTATTCACTTGACAGAAACAGCTAGAGAGGGAACACAAGCAAGGGGGGTGAGAGAGGGAGAAGCAGTGTTCCCGCCAACCAGGGGGCCTGATGTGGGGCTCAATCCTGGGACTCTGGGATCATGACCTGAGCCAAAGGCAGATGCCCAACAACTGAGCCACCCAGGTGCCCCTAATTTTAATTTTTTTAAATAAAGATTTTATTTATTTGAGAGAAGAGAGAGAGAGTGCACACACGTGGGGTTGGGGCAGAGGAAGAGAGAGAAACTGAGAAGGAAGTCCAACTCAAGTCCCAGGACCCCGAGATCATGACCTGAGCCCAAGGCAGACACTTAACTGACTGAACCACCCAGGTGCCCCCTTTCTTCTTTAATTCAAGTACAATTTTTTTTTTAAAGATTTTTATTTATTTGACAGAGAGAAACACAGCCAGAGAGGGAACACAAGCAGGGGGTGGTGAGAGAGGGAGAAGCAGGCTTCCCGCGGAGCAGGAAGCCCAATGTGGGACTCGATCCTGGGTGTCTGGGATCATGACCTGAGCCGAAGGCAGTCGCTCAACCAACTGAGCCACCCAGGCGCCCCAGTTCAAGTATAATTAACATACAATGTTACAATAGTTTCAGGGGTACAGTATAATAATTCAACTGCTGTATATATTTCTCAGTGTTCATCAATATAAGTGTAAAAGATAAGTGGGGGGAATGGGTGAAATAGATAAAAAGGATTAAGGGTACGCTTATCTTAATGAATCCTTTATCTGACTTCTTAAAGGTTTTGATTGTGTGGGTCACAAGTTAGAATACTCTTTGAGATGTTCAAGTGAATTATCAGTGAACCATTGTTTTTAAATGCCTTTACAATGGTTTGTATTACAATTTTAATGAAGTTCAGGCTTTAAATAAAAATTAAATTGTGTTTTAATTAACATAAGATGTTAGAACACAAAACTCAAATGAACTTTATAAAGCTCATTTTAGATATATGTGAAATAATTAATATTATGCTGACATTTTCTTAGGTTACATGGATCTCAACGGAGTTCTTTTTCAAAATTCATATTATAAAAATCATTTTAATGTTGAAATTGTTAGGTGCTATCACATATGTATGAGAAATTGCCAAAGATATAAATTCTGAATAGAAAGAATTTTATATAGAATAACTAAAAATAATGATGCTATTTTTAACAGTAGTCACATTAGTTCATCTTTCCCTGATTTGAATTACTACATTATTTATAGCACATTCTACCCAACATTCCTCATTTCCATTCAATATTTTTATTCTGACATGCACTTTTCCTGTATCTTATCATTTCAATTTTTAATGCAGCATACTAATAAGACTACTTTATTTTATTCTGATTCATTTTATTTTTTTAACCAAGTTTTTATTTAAATTCCAGTTAGCTAACATACTATTAGTTTCATGTGTAGGATTTAGTGATTCATCACTTATGTACAACACCTAGTGCTCATCACAATAGGTGCCCTCCTAATACCCATCACCCATTTAATCCATCCTCCCACCCATTTCCCCCCTCCAATAACTCTTTTGTATTCTATAGTTATGAGTCTGCTCTATGGTTTGCTTCTATCTTTTTCTTCCATCTATGTTCATCTGTTTTGTTTCTTTAATTCCACAAGTGAAATTGTATGACATTTGTCTTTTTTGACTGCTTATTTTGCTTAGCATAGTACTCTCTAGCTCCATCCATGTTACTGCAAATGGCAAGATTTCATTCTTTTTTATGGCTGACTATATTATATTGTATATATAGCCACATATTTATCCATTTATCAGTCAATGGACATTTGGGCTTTTTCCATAATTTGGCTATTGTTAATAACACTGCTATACACATCAGGGGGCATGTATCTCTTTGAATCAGTATTTGTGTACCCTTTGGGTAAATACATTAATAGTGCAATTGCTGAGTCATAGGGTAGTCCTATTTTTAAATTTTTTGAGGAACCTCCATACTGTTTTCCAGAGTGGCTGTACCAGTTTGCATTCTCACCAAGAGTCTAAGAAGGTTCCCCTTTCTCCACGTCCTCGCCAACATCTGTTGCTTCCTGTATTGCTAATTTTTAGCCATTCTGACAGGTGTGAAGTAATAGCTCATTGTAGTTAGAGTTGTATTTCCCTGAGGATGAGTGATGGTGAGCATCTTTTCATGTGTCTGTTAGCCATTTGTATGTCTTCTTTGGAAAAGTGTCTAGTCATGTATTCTTCCCATTTTTTAACTGTTTTTTTTTGTTTGTTTGTTTGGGTGTTGAGTTTCGAAGTTCTTATATATTTTAGATACTAACCCTTTATGAGATATGTCATTTGCAAATATCTTCTCTCATTCCATAGGCTGCCTTTTATTTTTGCTATTTCCTTCACTGTGCAGAAGTTTTTTATCTTGATGAAGAACCAATAGTTTATTTGTATATTTGTTTTTTAAAAAGATTATAGGGTGCCTGAGTGGCTCTGTGGGTTAATGCCTCTGCCTTTGGCTCAGGTTATGATCTCAGGGTCCTAGGTTCGAGGCCCGCATTGGGCTCTCTGCTTGGCAGGGAGCCTGCTTCCTCCTCTCTCTCTGCCTGCCTCTCTGCCTACTTGTGATCTCTCTCTGTAAAATAAATAAATAAAATATTTTAAAAAAAAGACTTTATTTATTTGAGAGAATGAGAGAGAGAGAGAGAGAGAGAGAGAGAGAGAGCGCGCGCACTAGGAGGGGGAAGGTCAGAGAGAGCAGCAGACTCCCTGCTGTGATCCTGGGACAGGATCATGACCTGAGCTGAAGGCAGCTGCTTAACCAACTGAGCCACACAGGTGCCTTACCAATAGTTTATTTTTTTATTTTTTAAAAGATTTATTTATTTATTTGAGAGAGAGCATGAGAGAGTGCATGAGCAGGAGAAGCTAAGGGAGAGGAAGAGAGAATCTCAAGAAGACTCTGCACTGAGTGCGGAGACTGACATGGGGCTTAATAGCACAACACTGAGATCATGACCTTAGATGAAACCAAAAATTGGATCCTCAACTGTCTGCACCACCTAGGCACCCCCAATAGTTTTTGCTTTTGTTTCCCTTGCCTCTGGAGATGTATCTAGTAAGCAGTTGCTATGGCCAATGTCAAAGAGATTACCTCTATGTGTTCTCCTCTATGATTCTGATGGTTTCCTGTTTCACATTTAGGTCTTTCACCCATTCTGAATTTGTTTTTGTGTATGCTGTAAGAAAGTAGTCCATGTTCTCTTGCATGTGGCTGTCCAGTTTTCCCAATACCACTTGCTGAAGGGACTGATTTTTTTCCCACTGGATATTCTTTCCTGCTTTGTCAAAGATTAGTCAAACAGAGAGTTGTGAGTTCATTTCTGTGTTTTCTGTTCTCTTCCATTCACCTACATGTTTTTGTGCCAGTACCATACTATCTTGATCACCACAGCTTTGTAATATATCTTTAAGTTAGAATTGCTATGCCTCCAGCCTTGCTTTTCTTTTTCCAGATTGCTTTGGCTATTCAGAGTCTTTTGTGGTTCCATACAAATTTTTGGATTATTTGTTTTAGCTCTGTGAAAAATGTTGGTTGTATTTTGATAGGGATTGCTTTAAATGTGTAGATTGCTTTGTGTAGTATAGACATTTTGACAATATTTGTTTTTCCAACCCATGAGCAGGAATGTTTTCCCAGTTCTTTGTCTCATCTTCAATTTCTTTCAGAAGTGTTTTATAGTTTTTGGAGTACAGATCTTTAACCCCTTTGGTTTAGCTTATTCCTAGGTATCTTAGGGTTTCTGATGCTAGTGTAAATGGGACAGATTCCATGATTTCTCTTTCTGTTGCTTCATTATCGGTGTAGAGAAATGCAGATTTCTGTATGTTGATTTGTTACTGTGATTTTACTGAATTCATGTACCAGTTCTAACAATTTTTTGGTGGAGCCCTTCCAGTTTTCTATATAGAGTGTCGTGTCTTCTGCAAATAGTGATTTCTTTGCCGATTAGGATTTTTTGTTGTTGTTGTTGTTATTTGATTGCTGAGGCTAGTACTATGTTAAATAATATTGGTAAGAATCGACATCACTGTCCTATTCCTGACCTTAGGGGAAAAGCTCTCAGTTTTTCCCTGTTGAGGATGATATTAGCTGTGGGTATTTTACATATGGCCCTTCTGATGTTGAGGTATGTACCCTCTATCCCTACTTTGTGGGAGGTTTTTATTAATAGTGAATGCTGTACTTTGTCAAAATGCTTTTTTCTGCATCTATTGAGAGGACCGTATGATTTTTATTCATTCATTTATTAATATGGTGTATCATGCTGATTGATTTGCAAATATTGAGTCACCCTTGAAACCCAGGAGTAAATCCAACTTGATTGTGGTGAATGATTCTTTTAATGTACTGTTGGATTCAACTGCTAGTATTTTGTTGAAGATTTTGCATCCATGTTCATCAGGCACATTGGCCTGTAGTTCTCTTTTTTAGTGGAGTCTCTGGTTTTAAGAAGAGGTAATGCTGGCCTCATAGAATGAATTTGGAGGTTTTCTTTCCATTTCTATTTTTTGGAACAGTTTCAGAAGAATAAGTACTAACTCTTTAAATGTTTGGTAGAATTGCCCTGGGAAGCCATCCTGCCCTGGACTTTTGTCAGGAGATTTTTGATTAGTGATGCAATTTTGCTGCTGGTTATCAGTCTGTTCAAGTTTTCTATTTCTTCCTCTTTCAGTTTTGGTGGCTTATATGTTTCTAGGAATTTATTCATTTCTTCCAGATTGCCCAATTTGTTGGCATATAATTTTTCTGTGGTGTTGGTTGTGATCTCTCTTCTCTCATTCATAATTCAATTTATTTGGGTCCTTTCTCTTATCTTTTTGGTAAGTACTGGCTAGGGGATTATCAATTTTATTAATTTTTTTCAAAGAGCCAGCTCTGATTTCTTGATCTGTTCTACTGTTTATTGTTGTTGTTTCTATATTATTGATTTCTACTCTAATCTTTATTTCTCGTTGGCTGCTGGCTTTAGGATTCATTTGTTGTTCTTTTTTTTTTTTTTTTAGCTCCTCTAGGTGTAAAGTCATCAACAAAAGTTCTTAATTATTTCTTCATCTCTTTGAAGGTGAATAATGTATAAGTTCATTAAATTTCTGTATATTTACAGTTGACAGTACTAAATCTGGGAAACAACCTTTTGGAAGAAATTCCAGAAGAGGTGAAATATCTTACATCCCTGAAGAAGCTTCATTTATTTGGAAATAAGATTTGTAAATTTGCATCTGGAGCATGTGGTAAGTTAGTCAAAGAAGAGCTATGGAATCAAACTTAATCACCTTATATTGAACAAGTAAAAAAGTAAAAAAATAAATTTTACTTTTTAATCTTTTTTTGTTGCAGATATTTATGCACTACTCTTGAAATTAAGGAATTTGGGGGACAAATTTTTTTTCAACTGTTGTATTATCTATTTCTCCTATGTGGACCTAAGAAAATAAGTTAGTATTCGATTTTCCTAAATCTAAAATCTAAATGTGAAAAAGAAAATCTTTCCTTTTCAGAATCAATGTACATTTTGACTCTTGAATCTGGAGGCCCTTTCTTGTGTCTGAGAGGAAATAGGTTGAAAATCAAACCAAAGAAACGCTCTTCTTGTTCTTACTACTTTTTATTGTCTTAATGTTAAACTACAATATTTGATCAGGATGCTAAGTTTAAAATCAAAGGAGACTTTGAAAGAAAAAATATGAGATCCAGTATTTGGCATTTTTTTCTTTTTTGGTGTCTCCTTTCAACTTATAACTTCTCCATTCAATAGGATACTCTTCCTATTTAATATAGGGAGACTGGGCTTAAGGACAAAATACATGACAAAGAGATCTAGGTGGTTTTTATAGCTTCACTGACTCATGTACAGCACTTCATCATTCTATGTCTTTGACCTATTAAACTAAAGATATGTTACATGAACTTTTGAGACATGGGTGCTAGATATAATCACTGTCATCATCAAGCAGCATTTATTGGGATATCACTGCATGGGGTTCTAAATTAGGGAAATATTTGGCAAATAGCACAAATAGACTTGGTACGATCTCTTTACTTTAAAATCTTAAGTCATGTATCTTGGGGAAATATTTTTTCAAAATAAGAACTATAACAAACATTTGATACTTATGCACATTATATAGGCAAAGCCATAGGTTCAGGGTTCAATTATAGTTTACTTAGGAAGAAAACAGTTTACATAAGAAAAAAATTAAGGGTGTGAAACAAACACAATTTTATAAACTATTTTATAAACTACATTGAGGGGACAAACTTAGGTAAAACCCACCTTATATAAATAATATAAAGCAACCTAATGCATTTAATTTAGGTTTCCATAAAGAAAAATTTTTTCTTCCATGCCCTTAAATTTGAGGTTTATAAGATATGTGTAACCTGTGTACACTGCCTCTGGATGTCTGTAGTTGCTCTATTTCTTGGTTTTGGGTTATTGAACTTTGAAAAGCCTGTGCGAGTGACACAGAATTTTATGTTGTGTCCTTATTATCCAAGAGCAGAAGTAGTTTGTCATCAGGGAGTTGAAAGCTATTCAGCATGGATGGTATCTAACCCAATCCCTCTGACCACCGGACTGGGCTGAGGCTAGATTTGTGTTCCAAGATAGGCCTATATTAGTCTTTTTCTTGGGAATTATGGTAGAAATCTAAAACAGTGTAACTGGTCTGCGCTAATCATATGAACTAAGACAGTGGTTTCAATTGGTGTCTTGTGAACTGAAACTGGTTCTGAGCTGAAAGGGTTCACAAGTAAGTTGGTTCTGTTTTGATGATCTCCTAAAGAATCTGAATTAGGGTACCAAAACTTGCAAATCAGAAGAGTTTATTTAAAAAACTGGATCTCTTGTTCTTTTTTGTCTGTTTTAAAAAAGAAAGACAAGGCAATACTGGAATCACATCCCCACATGATAGCAATGGCCCAGAATGGCAGCTGTGCTGTTAGATAAGGCGGGTGCTCACCCATTCCGCACACTCCTGCCAGGTACACTTGTGCCTGGTACACTCCCACCAGGGCCACTATAGTGTTCTGAGTTTTCTTCTCAGTTCCTGTAAGCATTTCAGTTTGAAAGTCTACCCTATCTGTGAACATTTAAAAGCAGAAGTTGTAGGATGGCTATGAATATATGGAAAATTAGAGAAAATCGGCTCAAGAGAGAAAGCCGGGAGTGGGTTAAAAAGAGGAGTAAGGAGAGGGAGAGAGAGAGAGAGAGAGAGAGAGAGAGAGACAGAATATAAATATGAAGCTGAGAGAAGCTGTAATGAGAAACAGAATTCTGTTTTCTGCAGAGACCTGCTGAGAATGTATCCATTAGACTTTGAGAAATTCGTGGGGGACACGGAGTACTAGCCTGGAGCGGGCTGTGGGTGTCCTTGGATATCACAACTTGGTTCAGTGGTTCAGAAGAAGCGTGAGAATCCCAAGAGACCCAGGCATGAGCATTTCTGACTACCAAGAGCAATCAAAGCCCTATGTATATACATACACAGCCAATACATATATATGAGCTTATAATCATGTAGCATTATATATAAATTACATGTATATATACACATATTTATATTAATATGATTGCGCCCACCCCCATGGGCTAAGGGCCCAGTGTGTTGGGCTGAGCACACAGTCATGGCCAAGCCTAACAGGGAGAAGACTGCAGTGGAGATGTACCTGGAGCCGCCTTGAGTCACCGACTTCGAGTTCAAGGGGTTGGTGTTGCCGCCTCGGGAGATGGACCTCAAGGAGCTGCTGGTGAGCCACCCATGCCCTTTCCCCACTGGCTGGCCTGCAGTGGGGCACCATCTCAGAATTCCGCGCAGGAGACGCTTACCCGGCCACGCTGTGCTGCAGTCCGACGAGCAGGGAAGAAGGCCTCCACTTCGTCCACTTTGCTTTGAGCTCTGTGCAGAGGTTGGTGGTCTAGGCGGACCTATTCCCCACAAAATGCGGCAGAGAATGCCTTCGCTCCTTCGCACCTTTGGTGAAGAAGATCCCCAAGTCCCCGTGCCAAGCGTTAGGGCGTCTACTCGTCCCTGTTCAAGGTCATGCTGGCTCTGGAGCTGCGTGGACACGTGTACACACTGTATGTCCAGTTCGTCGTCTTCTCCAGGGAGTTCCACCTGAGCCGCCACAAAGAGAGTACCGTCGTGGGCCCCCGGCCCGAACTGCTGGGCAGCAGTGAGACTGGGGCAGGAATACCGGGGCGCGGAGCCCGCGGGGCCGGCCTGGAGAGACGTGGTACGCGTGCGTGCGTCAGTGTGCGCGCAGGTGCCGGGCTCGCGCACGGGAGGCCTGCCCACTCAGGCTTCGCAGCTGCGCGCTAGGCCAGCAATGCCGGTGGCTGGCGCCTTTGACCCACAGTACCCGCGTGGTTTTTCTAATGGGTGGGTGAACGCCGCCAGTAAGGAGGACCCTTTGGACTTCATTTATTCGCTCAACAAACATTTATGGAAGCCCTTGTGAGTTACAACTAATACAAAATAACCCTGCGTTCAGGTGCCTCTTAGTTTTTGGCTCCAGTTCGTGGTGATCTTGGCTGTGCTCTCTTGGGTGCCGTGATTTAGCTTTTTAATTTGGTGATGAGTTCCCCCTGTTTTGTTTAACTAGTTTAAGATCTAATGATGTCACCAGCGACCCCAAGAGCCCTGGCCAAGACAAAAAATTAGAAGGAAAACAACGTTATACAGAAAAGTGGCTACAAGTTATTCTCTAAGAGATAGCTAACATGAGTGAAATTATTTCCCAACAGATGGTTTACAAAATTTGATCATGCTTAATCTGAACAACAATCAGCTCACATCGTTTCCTCAAGAAGTCAGCAGGTAATTTTATTTATAGTGAGATTTGGTTAAACATCCCTTCACCAGCCCTAATCTGATCCTCTGAACCTCATCCTCCTTGTCTGGCCTCAAGTCTCTTGGGGTTTGTACGTGACAAAGAGGCATCCAAAGGACTGAGACAAGCCACTGCTTTTAAGTAGACGATTCTTTAAACACTTCAGGGAAATGAAAAATAGCATGACTTGGCAGTCTTAAGTGTAAAAGTGGGGGTTTGAAACCTAAAAGTTCTAAAGCTGATTGCATTATTGGTTTCCTAATAAGGAAAGGTTCTTGGCGTTTGCTCTGATACAAAATTGAGAACATTACATTTTATTTCATAAAGTACTGGAAACCATTTTCTGCTTGATGGAAAAGGTAATGTAAAAGCAGAGTGTTGACAATCAAGATAGCAGTTTCATTACTTAACCACCCCCTCCCCCCAAATTTTATTATCATTAACAACAACAACAACAACAAAATGCTGCACATCTGCACAGATGGGCTGCTGTTACAGTGGCTTTCTGGAGCCAGCTGAGGGCCTTGTCCTTCTGCACGCAAAACACTCTCTTGGGTTTTTCTTCTGACAGATGGAGAGAAAACCCTACTTGGGTTTACTTGACTTTGGAGACTCTCTTTATTGCCCGTTGAATAGAAACAGATGTATTACAACATATGAGCATCCAGATTTTTAAAGGATACAAAACTATGAATGGTCCTTAACGAAGGAATTTGTGCAGCACCTAAAGTCTATTCCAATCCACTTGTCTATACTTCTAGCCAATATGTTTTGCTTCTCAGGGAGATTTTCACAGAGAAAATAATGTTTTAAGTCAGAATAAGTAGAAAAAATTTTAATTGATCTAATTTCTGAACAAGAAGATTATTTATAACAATAAAATGCCAATAGTAATTTGCTTGTTCTTTCATTTATTCAGCTTATCAATGGATTTGTTTATTGATGATATAATGAAGAAAAAGGAAGATCTGGCAAACTAGGTCATATCTTTGTGCAGCTAGCCAATCTATTTGTTTATTGATGATATAATGAAGAAAAAGGAAGATCTGGCACACTAGGTCATATCTTTGTGCAGCTAGCCTTATAAGTTGGGGCAAGTAATTTAACTGCACCTTAGCTTTCTTATTTCTTTTTCCTTTTTTTTTTTTTTTTAAGATTTTATTTATTTGACAGAGAGAAACACAGCCAGAGAGGGAACACAAGCAGGGGGAGTGAGAGAGGGAGAAGCAGGCTTCCTGCTGAGCAGGGAGCCCTATGCAGGACTCGATCCCAGGTCTCCAGGATCATGACCTGAGCTAAAGGCAGTTGCTTAACCAACTGACCCACCAGCTTTCTTATTTCTAAAAGAAAAATTTTGGGTAAATGAACTTCACAGCCTTTCCAGCTGTAACATATTATGATTTTACAGTTTATTAAGCTTAGATCTGTTTGCAGTATTCAGTATAATATTCAAAGAAATGTATAAATCTATAATGACATTTGAGAAGATGAAATAAAAGCTTTCACTGAAAAATGTAGGATTACAAATTATATAAGTCTGTACTATTTTATAGATAATCCTGGATTCTCTCTATTCTACTGTGTCCTATATGTAGGCTGATTGGTCACCTCCTCAAGGAGGATTCCATTTTCTGACTTTGGGAAAGTTTCTTCACCTTCCCATACATTAGTTTCTTCAGCTGCAGCATGAGGACAATAATAGTGCCTATTCATAGGGCTGCTTTGACAGTTAAATATACAAATTTGTCCAAAATATTTAAGATTGAGCCTGGGATATAGTAAGTACTCAGTGGATGTTAGCTTTTCTTATTATGGGTTGTTATTTTTATTCTTCTTTTTGCTCCTCCCATTCATTCCTTTTTAGAGAGGAAAGATGGACTTATTGGTTCATCTTGGGAAAAGCATTGAGTGTTCATGGCTCAGTGTCCTCTTTTTACTCTGTCATCAAGTAAACGGCTTCTTTAGCAGGAAAGGCCATGACTGGGTGGGTATATTTAATTCAGGGGAGGATTGGGAACTAGGGAGAATGATCATGTCAGCTCTATGCTGATGTGTGATTCCCTTCTTTTCACCTCCCATGTCTTATTTCTCTATTTGTTTAGAACCTGGGAGGGGGTGAGTATTGGTTCATGGACTTGGAGTCAAACCTGGACAGGTGAGAGTTTTGCCCCTAAACAGCTCTTGTCTCAGGCAGGGCTGCACAGCCACAGGACGAAAAGGAGAAGGTGGGCATCCTGGGGACAGAATCTCTCTGAAAGAAAGGGAAAAATAATGGACCAAGCCAGGGGCTCAGTTTTTTCTTCAAGTTCACCACTTAGTGCAGTTATTCTTCAGCCTACTGGAGAGGAACCTTGCAAGAAAAAGCTGCAAGTGTGCCTCTTGCAGTTTTCTGTTGGAAGAGTTAGAAGTTCCCTGTTCCTGGAAATGGGAACTGTGACACATATTTGTTTTTCCCTCTGCTCTTTTCTGAACCAATGAATGATGGCTATTTACAGTAGCCTCTGAGCTCAGCTTCATGACTTGGAATACTGACAAAATGAAAAACCGACTACCATAGTAGTAATTCAGAGTAGAATCAGAGTTGTGATTATAACAGTGATTAGTGAAGAAAATTCCTTGTCCCTTTCTCTACAGGACCTACTCCACATGTTTTCACTTTAACAGTGGGTCATCCAGTTTTGGCCATATATTCTCTTGCAAATGACTTTGCTCCTTATGGAGAAATTTAGCTCCTTCTTTATCTTGCCTCTTTGTCTTGCCTTAAGTAGACCTTAAGACAAAGTCTACTTCTTGCCTTTTCTCTCTTTTATAGTCTAACTTCTCTAAACTGCCATCTGCCTATTGCTTTTGTTTTCTGCTTAACCACTTAAAATCCTCTTTTTCCCTCTTCATTCTACTTAATATTATTTTTAAAGACCATTAGTGTCCTTTGGGCAATAAAATCTAACGGCCTTTTCTTGCTACTGAATAGAGAGTACACAAAAATCATGAGTGTTCCATTGTATCAGTTTTGACCAATGTACACACACCAATAAAGTATTGAACATTTCCTTCAATCCACAAATTCCTCATGCACACTTCCCGAATTCTTACCTCTTACAAGCAACTACTGTTGTGATTTTTACCTCTACAAATTAGTTTTACTTCTTCTAGAACTAAATAAATGGAATCATACAGTCTGTATTCTTTGTGTCTGTCTTTTGCTGAGCATAAATTTTTTTTTTGAGAGTCACCTTATTGTTGCATTTGTCAGCAATTTGTTGTTTTTTGCTTATACCCAGTAGCATTTCATTGCATGAATTATGCCACAAGTTATATTCACCTGTTCAGGAACATTTGGATTATTTCCCATTTGGGGCCATTATGAATTAAGATATTATAAATATATATATATTTTAAAGATTTTATTTATTTGACAGAGAGAAACACAGCCAGAGAGTGAACACAAGCAGGGGGAGTGAGAGAGGGAGAAGCAGGCTTCCTGCCAAGCAGGGAGCCCAATGTGGGACTCGATCCCTGGTCTCCGGGATCATGACCCGAGCTGAAGGCAGTCGCTTAACCAACTGAGCCATCCAGGTGCCCCTAAGATCTTATAAATATTTTTGTAGAAGTCTTTCTGTGGACATATGTTTAGTTTATTTTTCATTTCAGTTCCTAGGAGCAGAGTTGTAGAGGCATGGAGTAGGAGCACAGATGTATATGTCAATTTATTAAGAACTGCCAGTAGTTTTGCAAAGTGATTGTGCCATTTTACATTCTGGCAGTTTTTAAAATGTTAACCATCGTAGTAGGTATGAGGTCATGTCCCATTGTAGTTTTAGTTTGCATTTCTCTAATGTCTAATGACAGTTGAACACCCTTTCATGTACTCAATCCCCATTTTTATGTCTTCTTTTGTGAAGTTTTTGTATCAAGTATTTTTTCCATTGGAAAAAGTGTGTGTGTGTGTGTGTGTGTGTGTGTGTGTGTTTTCTTAACACTGAGTTGTAAGAGTTCCTTATGCATTCTGGATACAAGTGCTTTGACAAGTGTGGGTATTGCAGATACCTCTTCTAGTATGTGGCTTGCCTTTTATTTCCTTAACAGTACCTTTAGATGAACTGAAGTTTTTAACTTTGATGAAGGCCAATTTATACTTTTATTTTAAGATTAGCGCTTTCTGTGGCCTTCTAAGGAGATATTTGCCTATCTTAGTTATCAAGACATTATCCTATATTTTCTTCTACAATGTTTATAGTTTTAGTTTTTATATTTGGGTCTATGATTCATCTCAAATTAATGCTTGTGCATATTGTGGGATAATAGTCAAAGTTCATTTTCCCCCCACATTATCCTATATTTTGTTCTATAAATTTATAGTTTTAGTTTTTATAGTTAGGTCTGTGAGTCATCATAAATTAATGTCTGTGTGTGATGTGGGTAATTGCCAAAGTTTATTTTTCCCCATATGTTTATCCAGTTGTTCTAGCACCATTTGTTGAAAGACTGTCTTTTTTTAATTGAATTGCCTTGACACCCCCAAAATCAAATGACCATTTATGTGTTTCTTTGACTCTCCCTTCTATTGCTTTGATCTATTTTTCTATAATTTCTGTAAATACTATTTTAATTACTGTCACTGTCTTGTTAGCTTTGAAATCAGTTAATGAGAGTCCTTTTGACTTTGTGTTTTTTTATAATAGTTTTGGTCACACTAGGTACTTTGAATATCCATGTAAATTTTAAAATTGATTTGTCAATTTTTACACAAAGAAACTGTTAAGATTTTTATTTGGGAGAGAGCCCAGGTGGTACAGTTAGTTGAGCATCCAAATCTTGGTTTCAGCTCAGGTCGTAATCTCAGGGTCATGAGATTGAGCCCCACATGGGGCTCCATGCTTAACACGGAGTTGCTTCAGACTTCCTCTCCCTCCACCTCACCCCACTATGCACATTCTGTCTCTAAAATAAATAAATAAATATTTAAAAATATTTTTATTTAGGCTAAGTTGAACTGTAAATCACTTTGGGGGAGAACTGGCATTTTAGCAATATTGTTTCCTTTTATATGTGGGCAAGACATATCCCTACGTTTCTTTAGAGCTCTTTTAAATTAGTCATATTTGACAGTTTTCAGGATAGAGGTCTCTCATATCCTTTGTTAAATGTTTTCCTAACATTTTTATGGTGGGCTTTTTAAAAAAATGTTGCTATAAAAGGAGTTTTGAAACTTTTATCTTCCAATTTTTGTGCCAACAGTATAGAAGTACAATAGATTTTTTTTAATTAATTAATTTATTTATTTAAATGATTTCTGTCATATGTCTGGTCTGTCCTTTTATTTATTTATTTATTTATTTATTTTTTATTGTTACTAAAATTTTTTTTTTCCAGTGTTCCAAGATTCATTCCCCATTCCCCACACCCAGTGCTCTACGCTTTAGGTGTCCCCAGTACCCACCACCAGGATCTCCCAACCCTCCACCCCCCTCCCTCCAAGTCCCTCAGTTTGTTTCTGTGTCCAAAGTCTCTGTTGTTTCGTTTCCCTCCCTAGATTACCCTAGTTCCCATTTACTTTCTTTCTCCCACTGTCCTCCAGGTTACCCCTCATGCACCGCAAGTAAGTGAAACCATGCGATACTTGACTTTCTCTTCTTGGCTTATTTCACTCAGCATAATCTCTTCCAGTCCAGTCCATGTTGCTACAAAAGTTGAATATTCATCCTTTCTGATGGAGGCATAGTATTCCATTGTATATATGTACCACATCTTCTTTATC
>PITA01000671.1:223232-248610 GCA_004023965.1 Spilogale gracilis | reverse complement strand
CTAATAAAGAAGTAAATTATGTATTTAATTATAGGAACACAACTGTATTTATAGCAAATTTACAGATATTCTATATTTATAATCTTCATTTATTTCATTTTTTAAAAAGATTTTATTTATTTATTTGATAGAGAGAGACACAGCGAGAGAGGGAACACAAGTGGGGCAGTGGGAGAGGGAGAAGCAGACTTCCCGCTAAACAGGGACCTGATGCGGGGCTAAATCCCAGGACCCTGGGATCGTGACCTGAGCTGAAGGCAGAGGCTTAACTGACTGAGCCACCCAGGAACCCCCTAGATAATTCTCATTTATAAGATGGACATGGAGTACAGAATCTCAAGTATGAAATCATTTTATTACCAACTTCGTCAGGGTAATATATAGTGAACAGCCCTTCTATATAACCATGTTTCAAAGAGTAGCCAATATAAAACATGATGCTTTCTTACTAGAATCAGAATGGGGCTGCCTCTAACTCTAAAAATCTGTATTTTGAGATATCCATGTATTTTGGTCATATGGCAAGCTGCTCCATATTATAAAATATGATTTTTTAAAAATCGGACACAAATTGTAGCATCTTGGAAGGCAAGAGAAGAGTGGAGTAGAACTTAATTAGGGAAGAGCAAAATGTTGGTTAAAGTGGAAATGCCTAAAAAAATACGATCTCAACACCTGCTACCCAAAGTTTGATCTAAGGGACAGTATCAGGCATCATTTGGAGCTTGTAAGAAGTGTTACTCTCAGGACCCCTCCCCCTCAGTCTACTGATGCAGAATCTGTATTTTAACGTGGTCCCCCAGGTGATCCCAGTGAACATTAAAGTCTAAGTCCTGTTGTGAGGACTGACTCTAGATTACTGTGATTTAGAATATCTTTTAAGAATTTTAAGAGGTATCTGTGTGTGTATGTGTGTGTGTGCGTGTGTGTGTGATGTCTGAGTTAAGTATTAAAGACAAAATATTTTGATATCATCACACTTAAAGATAAACATCTAGGGACACCTTGGTGGCTCAGTTGGTTAAGCGACTGCCTTCGGCTCCGGTCAGTGGGAAGCCTGCTTCTCCCTCTCTCACTCCCTCTGCTTGTGTTCCCTCTCTGGCTGTGTTTCTCTCTGTCAAATAAATAAAATCTTTAAAAAAAAAAAAGTTAAACATCTAGATCAGCTACTTTGAATCTTTTGGTTGGAAAAACAAACACTGGGAAAAAAATAATCAGAGAGATCTGATCAGTGTGCATGTGTGTCACATATACACAATATCTATTTAATATGCCTCCCAGCAGAGTCTAGTTGTTAAATCATTGGAGGTAATCTTGAATTCTTATTCTCAATGTGTTTCACCTTTAGGCAATAATACAATAGGACCTTCTGTAGGTTTGGGAACTTAGAACTACTCTTCTGAATAAATCTAAGGGGTATATATCTCCTGGTACAGACAAGTAAGTCATCTTTATTAGTGGGTATACTTAATGAGGTTCATGCAACTGCATGTATATGTCTTTTGAAATACCTTGGTTCATCCACTGCAGAAACTGAAAACAAACTATCATTCATTCTAGATGTGATCCAACTCAACAAAAATGAATGGGCCTCTGCTGTCACATTTCTACTTTTTATAGTTGAGTGAACTTGGAACATGTTAAAGTCAACAATATCTATCAATGAGGGAAATTTATACTACTAATATAGCCTACTATATTTATACTACTAATATAGCCTACTATATTTAAAACCAAAATGCCAATTCCTTAAAAGAAAGCACTAAATGTGTCTTAACTTGGCATGCCCACTATCTTAAGTAGAGATGGGCGTAAATAAACATGTGGTAAGTGTAATGAGGAATGAAGCTGGGAGGAGAAGAGATGTGCTTATGTAACTGCTTCTTAGGAGGGTTGGCTAAGGTTTTTTATTTGTTTTACTTTATTGTGTATGTGTTTATTTTAAGATAAACTGCTAACTTGTTACAAAATTAATTCAAAGTAGTTGGCATACACTAAGATCAGTACAAACCAGAAACACTTGGATTGCAGGGTAGAGTTCTTTGTACAAAGGGAAGGAAGGGGATACTGCTAACTCACAACAGGTCTTGATCTTAAGACAGTAATGCTGAATTCAGAAGCCACCCATGTAAAGTATCTGGTACTGAAAATGGAATCAAGAGGGAGATTACCATTTATTCAGGCATAATTCCTTTCATAATTACATATATGGGGCCCACAATTTGGAGGCACTATTCTAGGTATAAGAAATATACCGGGAAACTAGGTCCTCAGGGTTTCCACTCTCATCTAATGAGGGAGGAAGAGATAACCCCAAGCAAGTGACACTGAACACACAAAAGAGCCCACTGAAAGCAAGAACGACTGGGGCAGAGTGACCAATGTAGGTGGCCAGGGTAGCTCTCTGAGCAGATGACACTTAAACTAAGACCTCAGTACTGAGGAGCCCCTTGGGGAGATCTGGGAAAAGAGTATTGTAAGCACAAAAAACTCAAAAGATGCCTAAAATGAGAAAACAACAACAACAAATAATTAATTTCAGGAATGGAGACAAATTCAGTGAGCATAGTGAAACAAGGGGTGACATGGAATGAGATGGGATCTGGGGCTAGGTCATGTAAGGCATTCTTGATCTTCATCAAAAGTTCAGATTCTATTCCATGTATAATGGGAACCACTGGTGTATTGTAGTCTGGGGAGTGACATGATCTGGTATATATGTTCTAAGAAGATATGTCTGGCTTCTGTAAGGAGATTGGACCATGGGTATATATGGAAGTGGTAACAATGAGACAAACATTTATGATGTTTTGGACCATAGGGACTTGGGTTATGAAGTCATATTCACCTGGGTTTGAATTCCACTCTCACACTGTGAGTGCTTGGATAAATGACTGATCACCTTAAAATCTCAGTGCTCTTACCAGTAAATGGAAGCAATAAAATGTTTTCACATCAGTAAATGGGGGACCTATCTGACAGGGTAGTTATGAGGATTAAATAATATAATGTATGTGTGATGAGTTTATTAAAGAGTCACAACCTATGGCATATGAAAGAGTATTTATTTATGTATTTATGCAAAGCAGTTACTTTTTTCTCCATCTCTTATTACCTTGGCCAGAATCAATGAATTTCTGGTCACATTGGTTATCAGAAATTCAGGCTAATTTATAATTTTAATCTAAGATTTGATGTAAATTTCAACCCTTGTCTCATAGTCTTGAGAGGGGAGGAGTGATGTGGTATGGTGCTAGGCATTTTCTTAACTTCTGCCTTAAGACTTTGTCCTTCTGGCATTTTCTAAATATTAAGAGAGACAGAGAGAGACAGTGCTAGGGACAGAGCATGAACAAGTGAAAGAGAGGGAGGGAGGAAAAGGAGAGTGGGGAGAGAGGATAGAGAGAGATGAGGAGAGAAAGAGAGAGAGAGACCAGTCCTCTGGCCCAGTGTTGGGGATGGTGCGTGATCCGCCCCTCCCGCCATGCTGCAAGCCACCAAAAACTTTGGTGGAGGTACCTGTGAATGTGGATAAAAGCCCCCCAGGCTTTCCCCGCCAAGAATCTGTAAAGCCACATACCTTGTGGGCCGGGGCAATATGTGCTTTGTGTCCCTGGGATGTATGCTTGGGCAAGCACTCATCCAAGGCACATTGTTCCATTTAATCCTCCTCCTGGTAATCATATCTCCTCTGTATCTATTATCTGTATTCCTTGCTCCCTCTGCCTCAATGGTCTCGGCTTCTGTGGATTTAAGTAATCACTCTACACCCTGCAGTAACAATACTGACCCTATCTCTAGGGCAAGGTACAAAAGCAGTTAAAGATCTATTTGACACAGACCTGGATGATCAGCAGGCTGTGCTGATGTGGCACAATTGTTTTCACTGTTTAATGGAAAACTACAGCCTTTAGTTTGATCTCATGAGCTTACCTTAGTTATACAAAATAACTTAACTTCAAAAAGCCCACACACACCAGACTTGGTCCAAGTTGACAAATCTGTACATTGGAATCGTGAAGGGTGATGGGAAAGAATGCTAGGAGGGGTGACACAAAGGTGGTGTGAGTCTATTCACAAACTTCCCTTTGTTCCTGACCTTCACTTATACTATGTGTTTATGACACTTTCTTTTATAGTGGAAATCAGTAGTTGATAATTATAACCTGCATAGATACACTTTGATTGAGACTATTATCAATACCAATATACTTAATAGTTTAAATGTAATATACTTAATAGTTTAAAAGTAGTTACTTAAAGTTTCCACGACCACCCATTCACCTTTTGTCTGTGTGACCACTCTGCCTTGCACGGTCAGAGGAGAAAACATTCCATTGAAATAATATAGACAGAGTCAACTGTTTGCCTAAAGCTAGACTGATGTGACTGCCGGTGGACAAAGGTCTGTTTCCACCCACAATTAGGGATGCTCTGTCCTAAGTTTATGGCACCTGAACGGCGCCAATGTCTTGGGGAATTTATGATTGGAAACCTGAAAGAAGTCTGTGTAAGCTCTTACAAATCTCTCTTATCATACACCCTTCTCTCAAGAAGATCTGTAACAAAAAAGGTTTAAATAAAGAACCCCGAAGACACAGTTTTCAAGAGATCCCCACATCACTCTTCGAGTCTGGTCTCCTCATATCACTGACTCCGTCACCACCTTCAGGGAACCCTGACTGTTGCCGGGGCCGGCTCCCGGCAGCCCAGCAAGTGGCCTTCTTGTTTGTAATACTGGCCAGATGGCTCAGGCCCCAGCCTACATGGAGTACTATTTGAGCCAGAGAATCTTAGGTATCCTGGCTATACCAAATGCTGAGAGTAGGCTATACTCTCTTTGTTGACTCTTTCTACCTTGCCAGTTCCTTTCTTCCCTCCTCAGAAAGGCACAGGGCAGATCAGCAAGTTTGATGCAACACCCACACTGCTATGCATCAGGAATGTAGAATACTAGCCTTTCTTTTTTTTGCATAATCAGGTTATAGACATGATTCCATAGTAGTCTCTTTCCCCAGCTAGGCTGGACAAAGGAACAGTACATTTTCAGAGTACCTTCTCCCTTACGTGCCCCATCCCTCAATGCTTAGGTGGACAGGTAAGGTGGGAGGTGGACAGTGTGTTAGGAGTGGGGAGAGGGTCAGTTTTGCTATCTTGTAGTAAGTGCTGAGAGAGACAACTGGCCAGTGTTTAGAAGTTCACTTTACAGTGGAGGTTACTTGAATTCTTTTGTTTCAGGGGGCTCTAGTCAATAATTCTATGAGGACTTTATCTCTTGAACATGCAATTGTGTACACAGTCATACCTGGCATATGGTGGGGGATCATTTGTTTATTATTATCAACATTATTATTGAAGTAACTACAACAGGGCAGTTGGATGCCTCAGTCACTTAAGCATCTGACTCTTGGTTTCAGCTCAGGTTATGATCTCAGGGTCGTGAGATGGAGTCCTGTATCAGGTTCCCAGCTTAGCTCAGCGTCTGCTTGTCTCTCTCCCTCTGCTCCTTCTCCCCACCTCTCATTCCCATAAAAAAAAAAAATCTTAAAAAAAGTAACTACTACATTTCAAAGGACTGTCTAGCAGTTAAAAAATTAGCTTTTTACCAACTCTTTTATTAACCAGAATATCACAATCTAATTCCAGGAAAATTCTAGTTAGTTAAGGTTCATGGAACGAGAGAGATGGAAGTAATACAAATGGCATAAAGGAAAGAAAAAAAAAATGTCTCTACTGATGGTTTACCCTTTTAATCAGGTTTGTACCTAGATGACTTGCAGGATGATCTCATGTGATGTTTGTGATTTTTTTGTTATTTTTATTTTTCGTTCTTTCAGGGAAGCATATTGGGCTAAGAATCAGGAGACCAGGCACACGGGTTGGCCACTTTTCAGCTGTCTTTCCTGGCCTCCTCTCTTAGCCTCCATATACCTCACTTTCCTTCCTGGCAAAGTCACAGAGCTAGACTAAGTGCTCTCCAGCGTTTCTCTCAATTTTAAAATCTTGTGGTTCTGTAACATTCTTGATTTATTGAGTCACTGTTTCATTGACTCATTCAATAAACATTTACTGAGGTCCAACTCTGTGCCAAACTCTATTGCTTTCCTGCTGTCAAAATCAGGCAACCTGCTAGAGTTAAAATGTCTTTAAAGATTTCTGATGGCTGCTGCTTTTAAAAGGAACTTTCAATAGCAACCTCTGTCTCTTTGGGCTCCTAGAGCTAGTTGTCTTCTTATTCTGTAAGGACTAAAAAATTTGGAAAAACGAAGGGTCATGAGAAAGTGTTCTATTCACACTATCAGAAATAAACTTTCTACTCTGATCACCTTTCTTCCTTAGCTCAGAAAAGAACACCTTCAACCAATTTTCTAGTCCTATGTATGCTGGGGTGTTAAAAGGATGTGTTTGATAACCGCCCCCCCCTCCCAGTTTGAGGTACTTTTCCATATAAGTTCAATCCCTGGAATAATAAAATATTTTAAGAGAAAGTTTATATTACTTACTACAAGTTTATATGAATTAATTTAGGAGCATACGCACATTTTGAATAAAAGTATGGAAGAATTAATCACAATAACTAGGCGTTAGTGCTTTCTCATGGAGGGACACCTTAACTTGGAGTTAGAAGCCCTGGGTTCAGTTCCTCATTTTGTGGTTAGTGTTACATAACTATGGGCAAGAAAATGTAACTGAGTCTGAGTTTTCTTCAGTAGAATGACTGTAGCCATGCTATCATACTGCAGTTTCATATTTCTTAAAAATGAGGATTTGTAATATAATGATTATGGAATTAATGTTGTTAATTATATACTGATTCTTCCCTAAACTCCCCTCATCCCATCTGTCATACCTGTGTTGAAGGCATCATAAATCTACACTGTGTAGCTCAGCACTTCTCATCCCACCTCAGCTTATTTGAATACTATTTTCTCAATTCTTCCAACGATGCTACAAAACTGCATCTTTCTAGATACATAGGAGAGATGTTAGTTCCTTAAGTACAATGAATTTCTTAGGACTTAATTCTTTCCCTGACACCAGAAGAGTTCTAAATGCAAATACACAGAATTTAGCAGAGGTATTCTGGAAGTAGCTCACAGAATAAAGGAATCATTGAACCACAAAGTTTTGGAAAAGAAGGAGCACAGGGAAGATATAAGCTCCTCACAGCACAGTTCCTGGAGTTGTACCACATATAACTCAACAACAGTGAACCTCAGTCGCAAAGTAACTCCTTTCAAGTTCTGAAATCTCCCAAGGGATTAACTATGATTAGTTCAGCTTGTGTTAGTCAGAAGTCTTTGCTCCAGATTAAATTTTTATGATCAGAGTGGGGGGAATGGCCAGGTTATAAAACATGGACCTTGTGAGAAGACTTATCCATCAGCACCTGACATTATCAACCAGTTGGTCTTGTGACTTAATATTAAAAGAGCACCCTTCCAGAATGGGAGACACCGGCTTCTAGTTATGAAATGAATGAATCTCTGGCAGTGAGGGTATAGCACAGGGAATACAATTAGTAGTAGTGTAACAATGTTATATGGAGACAGATGGTAGCTACATTTGTGCTGAGCATAGCATAATGTATAAAGAAGTTGAATCACTACATTGTACACCTGAAACGTACATTGTCAACCATACACTTCAGCTAAAAGAAAAAAGAGTGTCCTTCTTAGGAGGTGAATGATTATTACAATTTCTTTTTTTGTTTTATCTACAACATAAACTTAGGTCTTCAAGTCTAATGTAAAAAAAAAAAAGTGGACATTGGCTGATTTGTGACTAACTTTACTTGAACTCTGAAACTTCATCAGAAATCTCAGTGAATCACAGAACTGTAAACTTTAGAGGTGCTTGGGTGACTCAGTTGGTTAAGCAAAGCATCTAACTCGCGAGCTCAGCTCAAGTCATGATCTCAGGGTTGTGAGATCAAGTTCTGCATCAGGCTCTGAACTGGGTTTGTAACTTGCTGAAGATTCTCTCTCTCCCTCTCCCTCTGCCCCTCCTCTCTCTCTCTCTCACTTTCTCTTTTCCACTTCCCAAACTCTCTCCTCCTCCCCCTCAAAAAGTTATAAACTTTGGAGTTGAAAGAGGGAGACCTATAAAGGTTATGAGATTTCCTCTAGTGCCTATAGCTAGGAATAGGCAAAGTGGGGATGAGAAGCTGGGTTTCTACACCAGTTGACCCCAAACAGCCTGGTCATCAGACTTATCTGGGAAAACCTTTAAAAAAGCATAGATTTGGGGGCGGCTGGGTGGCTCAGTTGGTTAAGCGACTGCCTTCGGCTCAGGTCATGATCCCGGAGACCCGGGATCGAGTCCCACATCGGGCTGCCTGCTCCGCGGGAAGCCTGCTTCTCCCTCTCTCACTCCCCCTGCTTGTGTTCCCTCTCTGGCTCTGTTTCTCTTTGTCAAATAAATAAACAAAATCTTAAAAAAAAATAGATTTTTTTTTTAAGGATTTTATTCATTTATTTGAAAGTGAGAGAGTGAGAAAGCCTGATATGGACTTGATCCCAGGACCCCAGGTCATGACCAGAGCCAAGGAGATGCTTAACTGACTGAGTCATAGTCAAGCATATTTCTTGCACTCATCTCCTAAGTCCTACTTTGATTAGACTGGGTTGGTGTTGCTTTAATGCTTTATTATGATTTACCTCTTAGTTACTTCCAGTGTACAATGGAACTTGAAACTCAATTTTTTTTGTAAAGCTCTAGGCCTCCCTTGATTCCCCAACTTCTTTCCCAACGAGCAGAGCACACAAAATGTGAGACAAAAAACAAATGAAACAACCAAAAATCAAAGCACATTCTCACTTTTAGTATGGAAGTAATTTGACTGGTAAGAGAACATTCTGGCCAGACTGAATAATACCACCTCTTGAAACCGTAGTTATAATTCACCAAGCATCCATTCACTTCTTACAGTGACCATTCTCTCATCTCAAGGATGGGACACATTTCCACATTCACAGGCTGTAAATGCTTTTTTCTGTCTTTTCTACTTGTTGTGAGTGAACCAAATACCCTGTTAGAACAAGTCTTTTATTTCTAAGATTATTTGCCTCTATACTATATAACAAGAATATGTGGTTTATTTTATACCCCATGCTTGAAGTAAGATGCCTCCACCTCCATTCCCCATACTGCATGTCTTTCCCATAAACAAGTCATAAAACCATAAAATTTAAAGAGATCTTCTAATTCAAAGTCTTACAAAAATTTCTTCCCAAGTACCCAGGATTCACATACAATATACCAACTTTGCTATCTGTAATGTACTCTTCTGTGTTTCGTGGAGATAGGAATTGTTCTAAATCGATTTCATAACCTATTGACGGTTTACCATTTACTTTTAAAAAACACTGATTTCATTCAGCCTCTACACTTTACGAACAAAGAAACTAAGTAAGGCCCAGAGAACTTAAAAGACTTGGCAAAAACCGCTTAGCTTCCTACTAGAATTTGGATCTCTGGAGGGAATCCTGAGCGCTTTCTACTACATTCTGTGGCATTTCTAATGCTATTTTGGACAGGTTTGAATGGACAACTTCACAGTTTCAGAGAAAAGAAAATTCATCTTGAAGAATATAGGCCAGTCTAGGTTTTTTCACCATGACATACAATCCCAATTTAATCGCTTTCTTACATACCTAGTTTTTACAACTCCTAGAGAAAATACACAAAATTAAAGCTTTATAGCTTTCTTATCACCAAACAATATTATTATTAATTTTTCTCAGCCTACAATTTAAAAGTGAAGTAATTATCTTAAATATCTTATCACATTTGCACTATGTTAAACTTCTCAACACTAATATTTGCAGTCTCTTTTGATATACAGTATTATAATGAAAGGTTTGACTCAAATCTTCAGATACTCCTATTTAAAAACAGTGCATTTTATTTTAATTGATAGTGTTGCCCATAAGGAAAAAAAAATCTGAATCACTTTATAACTAAAAAAACCCCATAAATTGGATACATATAAGTATATTGGCAATAAGCTAATTACTGGCTCATGAGGTATATCATGCTGAGGCGATATAATGTTTAATATTCAGAGTAGTCTTCAACTAGGCATTACCATAAAATCACCTTAAGGGGCCTTGAAAAATGCTGGATTCCTGGGTTCCAGTTCCTGACCTCAAAATTCATATACTTGGTCAGTGTGAGGGCATAGGCATAGGGATTTTCAGAAATTTTCGGTGAGTCTAATATGCAGATATGCTAGCAAATCAAGGGCTAAGAGAAATATGACCTAGGCATTTAATGTGCAATAACAGTGCCTCTGACTCTTCTAACTTAGTTATAATAATGTGCTAAAGTCTTGCGGCTCCTTAAGCTATAATTTCCACTTTTGATGTAACCATCTGTGTACAGTACCGCTGTAAATTTGCATATTGTTTGAGTAATTAAAAATAAGTAGTAGGCATATTTTAGTTTATAAAGTGGGAACACAATAGCATTTCTTCTCTGCCCTTCAAGAACCTTATCAGATTGACCTTTGGAAGCATCTGATTTAAAGTCACAGTTTTCTTTTAAGAAATCACTATGTACATCACTATGTAAATCACTAATCATTATGTAAAATCACACAAATGTTTTCTCTACGCATTCAGGAAGTATGGGAAGCTAAAACCTATGCTGATAATTGTGAATCTTCCTGAGGGAAACATCACCTAAGAAGCATTGTAGAATTATATCTTGCTACCAACTCAATCACATTTGCCCCAAAATATTAAAAAAAAAAAAGACTGACTGAATTCAGTTGTTTTCAGTTTTTTAAAGTTAAAAATGCAGCCAGATTCCAAAACTCTCATTATTAAAATATGTGAAATTTAAATATTTCTGGCAAAACCTACCACAAGCATTGAAAGGAGGCAGATATTCCAAATCCTTAGAAGCCTGTCCTGAGCCATGCTCTTTATTTGCTGGTCAGAATAAAACCTGAAGCCAAGGAAAAGAATATGGGAGCTAAATATCTCACAAGGGACATTAATAACAAGGACAGTCTACTCTGAAGAGAAACACATGGAAGGGAGTCCTGGGATAAAACAGAGAAAGAAAGAATGCAGAATGAGAGCTGGCCCTGAAATACTTAACGAGAGGCCCCAGCACCCATCCATCAGCAAGCTCTTCCTGACAGGCCCATCTCTGTCTAACAAGGTGACACGTTTATACACCTTGAAATTTTCAGTGTGCAGGTTCCTCTTCCTTCTTCTAATAGACAAATGCACAAAGGACTGTTTTTTGCTTGCCTTGCTGCTGAGCCTTAATGAACAGTCGGCTCAGGATTTTAACCAAGTCAAATGCTGACTAAAAACCTCCTCACAAAAGCCTTTAATAAATTTCGGCTTGTGTTTCCTTCACATGTATTTCAATTTGAAGACAGAGCTTCTTCCCCTTTTTCTCATTTGCAGATGCCTATTTGGTTAATTAAAAAGCATGCTACTTGAATGCCGAAAGGACACAAAATGGAACACTGGGCAGATGGGTCAAGATGGAATGTCCCTGGATCAGGCCCGGCTGTGATTTTCTTCACTAAAACAAATCCTTTATTCTTCTTCTAGCTAAGATTCAAGGAAGGCACAGAAGCAGCCCTTCAGTCCTTCCTACTTCTGGTCAAAGTCCTTTTTATACTTGGTGTACAACCTAGATGCATCAGAATTCAGTACAAAATGGAAAGTTTTAAGCTTTGAAGCAATTCAAGTGCATTCTGTGGTCCTCTCGTCCTGTGGGCTGCCTTAGCAGATGTGAGGTATCTCTTAGGGCAAAGTGGTTTGAAAGCTTTGAGGTTTTCTTGGCGACTGGGAAGAATAATTTGACTTCGCTTGGAATAAGATCATATTCAGCAGAAAAGATTTGCTGTGTTCAAGGTCATGGACCTTGGCTCTATGGATATTCAGTTATTCAGCAGAATAGCCACTCTGAGCCTTCAAAGTGCTTCTGGATGCCACTGCAGGTGTTTCCTGTAGAGACCTCCTTCCCCACAGCCACTGCCAGAGTCCCTACCTCCACATGTCCGCTTCCGGTGCTGTCTGTTCTCTCAGAAAACCATATTCCCTCTATATTCTCTCTCCACACACATACCCACACACACCCACACACACGCAACCCCAATGATTTTCAAAGAAATACTTCCATGAATCAAGATCTGTAAATACCTATATAAATGGCTAAATAGTTAAAACTTCAAGGCAGGGGTTAGTTTGTTTTGTTTTTTTTTTTAAACTGAAGCTTTTCAGAGCCTTAAATCTTAAGCATCATTTTAGAATGTGTTATTTGCAAAATAAGCCAGGGAAGCACTGAGGAAGTAATTAATCATTAATTAAAAGAACATATTAAATACCTATTCTGTGTGAGGTACTATGTTAGCTACTTTGAAGAAGACAGTGGTGAATGAGAGTTCTATTTTATAAGACGCTCACAATACAAAGATGACATAAGGCATATAAAAAGCAATGGAGATACAAAAGAAGAGGTCTTTTCTCAAAGTGTTGAGATACATTTCATAAAGAAGGTAAAACTTGGTTGGATAACGTCTTGAAGGATGACCGATTTGAAATGTAGATAATTAAGGGAAAAGGCACCAGGGCAAGTGAAGAGATGAAGACGAGTGAAGGCTTTGAGCTGAGAAATCACACAATTAATAAAATGTGACTGGAACTAAGGTGGCATGATGAGGAATAATGACAAATGAAATGAGAAAATTTGGTTCAGGCAGAAGTGTAAAGGACTCTATAAAGAAAGGAGACAATTCTAACATTTTGGTGCGGAATGTCCATCTAAGAGGGAATGGTAAATTAATGAGTGGTGTGAATTTAAGGACACCAAGTGCGCCTCCAATTTTTGTTATGATTATTATAGTTGTGAACAATGCAGTCTACCTAAATGAAAATAACAGTTTCAATATAAAAATAAGAAGAGTTAACATTTCGAAATTATTATTCAGTTTAGTTTGGGGCAAGGAGGGTAAGAAGAACAGATAGGTAGTCCATCACTAGATATTTTTATTCTTATTCCCAATCAAATACACAAACATTTGTGAGGAAAAAGCCTACATGTAAGAAAGGATTATTCTGCACTCTCTGCCAGGGAGCATATTGGTCTAATGATCCAGGGAAGTGAGGCAAAGTTATATTCTATTTAACTGTGAAATATAGTCTAGTGAGTTGTATTAAACATGACTAAAGACTATTAGGAAGAGCCTTTAGCTTCTTTAAAACTAACATAGTGACCATAGAAGCAATAACAGTGCAAGATACTCTTTAAAGAATATCCTATATGAATGCTAACTTTTCTTATAGAATAAATTTAAACACAAGTGATTACAGTGCCTGAATAATTTTCTTTTTCTAAAATTTAGGGTTTTTTTTAAATTTATGGATTTTATTATTTTTTTAATTTCTTCATTTTTAAAATTTAAATTCATTTAATTAACATATAGTATATATTATTAGCTTCAGAGGTACCGTTAAGTGATTCATTAGTCATATGTAACACCCAGGGCTTTATTACATCACATACCCTCCTGAATGTCCTTCACCCAATTACCCCATTCTTTCAACTCCTCCCCTCCAGCAACCCTCAGTTTCTTTCCTACAATTTAGAGTCTCTATGGTTTGTCTCCCTCTGATTCATCTTATTTTCCCTCTCTTCCCCTATGTTCCTCTGTTTTGTTTCTTAAATTCCACATATGAGTGAGATCATATGATAATTGTCGTTCTCTGATTGACTTATTTCACTTAGCCTGATACCCTCTAGTTCCATCCACATCATTGCAAATGGCAAGATACTGCTTTTTTGTTTGTTTGTTTTTGGCTTTTTTTGTTTGTTTGTTTGTTTTGTTTTTGGTGCCTGAGTAGTGAATACATTTTCTTTTGACTTTGTTCCAGGTGATGTGGTTAAGAACTCAGGCTGGAGAATTACAACAGCCAAATTACCACTCCATCATTCATCAGCTTTGTGATTATGCCTAAAAATTACATTTCTCGGGGCGCCTGGGTGGCTCAGTTGGTTAAACGACTGCCCTCGGCTCAGGGATCGAGTCCCACATTGGGCTCCCTGCTCAGCAGGAAGCCTGCTTCTCCCTCTCTCACTCCCCCTGCTTGTGTTCCCTCTCTGGCTGTGTTCCTCTCTGTCAAATAAATAAAATCTTTAAAAAAAAAAAATTACATTTCTCCAATCCCTCCTCTCAAAAATGTGGGGAAAAAGTAATATTTACCTAGAAGTTAGGGAGTTGGTACTTATAAAATTATTAGCATAGAGTCTGGCCGAAAATGTCATCCAGTTATCCTGTATATAATTTTTGTTTTTAATATTAAAAAATCAGTCCATTAGAGTTTAACTTCATGGCAAACTCTTTTCATTTCTTGATTAATGAAACAGTCCCTAACTCCCAAATTATAAAGATATCTCCCTCTCTTCTAGTTTTTTTATAATATTGCAATGTCTTTATTGTTTTATATTGTATTATATGAATGGTACGTGAGAGGAACCTAATTCTACTTTTTCCCCCGACATTATAATCAGTTATTCCAACACTATCTACTAACTATTGTATCCTTGCCTCACAGTTTTTAACAGTATACATCACATACTAAACTTCATATGTACTCGATCTGCTTTGAGACTCTATTCTTCTCCATATATCTGATTGTCTGTTTCTGTGCCAGAACCAGGCTGTTTTAATTATAGTCTTTCACAGTACCTTTTTTCAAAAGATTTTATTTATTTATTTGACAGGGAGAAAGAGAGCCAGAGAGTATAAGCAGAGGGAGAAGGAGAAGCTGACTCCTCTCTGAGCAGGAAGCCCAACTGGGGCTCCATCCCAGGACCCTGAGATCATGATGTGAGCTGAAGGCAGATGCTTAACCGACTGAGACACACAGGTGCCCCTCATAGTACCTTTTAATATTATGTTGGTAATCTGATCATCTTCCTCAAAAAAAAAAATCCTTTTATGCAAATTTGTGCTTGCATAGTAACTTTAGAAATAATTTGTCAAGGCCCCCAATCCCTTGTGAGTTAAATTGCCCTAACTCTATCATTTAATTTAAAGCTTGAATCATCGTATCCAGAGGAACATAGCTATTTTTCCCTACATATTTAGGTCCTGTTTTCTGTCCTTCAGCAAAAATTTTATTATTTTCTTTCTATTATTTTGCATACAGCTAGTATTTAATATTTGGGAAAAATTTTCATAGTCCTAAAATCTTCATGCAGGTAAAATATGCTAATGATTTAAACATCTGCCTTAACTTGATAAACACTATGATTTGACAGAAAATCCCATCAAAATTTTGCCTTCCCACTTTAGGATTTTATCCTGATTATGTTAAGTAATTGACTTGGTAAGAAAAAAGATTTACTCTTCATATTAGTCTTTCAGATCTCAAAAAGGATATTTTTTCACCAGACTTAAATATATATATTTATATAATAAATTATATATTTATATATATAGATAGCTAGCAAACTCTACTACTTTAAAATTATATCTGTGTAAAGAAACACTTCTAAATATTCTAGTAGACACTATCCAGAAGACAGTATCTAGAAAACAACAACAAATAATTAAACTGGAAACGAACAAGCAGCCCATGGGTAGATGGCTAATCTCTGAGACCTTATAGTCAGAAAGTAAGGATTAAACCACCCTGGTATGAGTTCTAATCTCATGTATTTATGGGATAGAATAAAATTCCATCTACCAGCACAAAAGAAGACATTCTTCCCTCTGAATTGTATCTCTACATTTAGGCTATCCTCCAGGTTGAAGGAAAATAATTCTTTGCTATTACTCACCAGTAGCAACCTTAAGGGACAAAAAATCACATCGGAAGTACAAATAGCCATTTTCTCCTGCAGTTCACTACTGACATCCAACACTTTACACATTAACCCAGGAAATAAAAATGTTGCAATTCAAGTCAATTCCAGATGCTGGGCAAAGCTTGTTAAGTATAAACGGTTTCTTTTTAGAAGCATGGCTACATAAATTTCTTGGTTTTGATATTGAAAACACACCTCAAATACAAATATACTCCAAATGAAACCCAAAATAAACACAGCTCAGAAAGCAGTGTTTTTCTATAAGCTGTATAGAAAAGCAGCTCTAATTTTCTAAGAGAAAACAAATCATATGAGAATGAATAAAACAATAACAGAGTGCTGCCTCAAGAGTTAATATGCCTACATCTCTCTATCACTTTACTGGGTTTTGTTTTCCTTTCTGTGTAACATGTATTGTTACCTCGGTACGAAATAATTATTTATTTATTTTCACATCTCTCACTAAAGTGTGATCTCTGTGAGGGCAGGAGATTTCAACTCTTGTTGTCATGATGGCTGTCTATCATTATATTCCAGGGACTGTGCCCAGCACCTAAGAGGCACTCAATAACTATCTGTTGATTGAATTATTTATAATTACTTTTATTTAATTTATAAGCTGCACATGAGCAAAAGAACTAAAAGCTAACTTAATAAACTATTTTGAGAGATAAATAAAACTTTCTAATGTTATTATTCAAGACCCTTTAAACTTTATCGTGCTTAAAATCAAATTTGATTATAGAGCTAAAGGAAAGATACTGTTTGAATGTGAGATCAGGGATGAGTTTTATTTACATGCTCCCTGTCTAAGGAGAGAAAACAAGATAGTAATCACAAATTGAACACATCACTTAATTACATTTGTTCAGAGGGTCACCAAGGAAGGAAAACTAAAATGTGCCTTGACCAGCTCTTTGGCTGTGGATCTGAGATCTTTCCCTGAAAAAAAAGAAGGAAGCCAAACCTCATCAATCTATTTTCACATTACTGACACAAATAGGTTCAACTTATTCAACTATGAAAAACTCACTTTTCTCATGATTCCTCAAATGCCATACTTGTTCCTGACTCTGTACTTTCATTTTCTCTGACCTGTCCCACTAAGTACATATTTCTAAAATCACCTGAAGTCCCACTACCAGGATTCTTCCTCAATTAGCCAACACTCCCTGATCTCTTCTATTACTTATATCCTTTATTACAGTTTCCCCCTTGATCACATATGATTCCTGAAGCAAAGAGGTGAAAGAAGGCAGGAAGAGAGCAGGAAAGTAGAAAGACTACTCAGAGTATTTTTCTCAAAAGTTAGTTTCTAAAATGGAGGTAAAGAACAATTCAAGGTCAAGCATTACATCTTTGGGAGAACATTCAATTTGGGAATACTGTTTTAATATTTTTCTACAGAATCTTTGTGTACTAGGAGGTCCTATCAATCAAATAATTACTTGCCAAACAAATCATATCTCTCAAATACATCTCTACTTTACACGTTTGCTTAGGACATTCTCTGGAGATTGTCCTGAAGTAGAAAAAAAAGTAGACACAGATAATCGGCCAAGAAAAAAATATAATTTTTTTCATTTATTAGCCAGTATTAAGTACCTCATAGTTCTTATTCTAGGTGTTTAATACACGTGTAAGGTATAAAATATTTAAGATTATGAAAACCAGTTCAGAAAAATCCCTTGGTCCTCCAATGAAAAACTGATAATGAGCATGAATAAATAATCCATGGAATTAAATAACTAATAAACTAATGAAAAATTATACAACTTTATTGGCATTCAAAGAAATGTAAGGAGAAACAAAACAGGACTCTTTTTTGTTTAGCTTACAATATTCGACACTGGTTAGGTATAATATGATCAGCTCCCCATACTCAAGTAGAGATACAAAGTGGTACAACCTGTAGGGAATGTAAGCTGGCAAGTTGTTTCAAGACTCAAGAAAAAGTTCTATCCTTGTCCTAGTAATTCTGCTTTTAAATAATATAGCCAAGGGGAAAAAAAAATTAGGAACATGAACAAAAATCTGTATACCAGGTGTTCACTACAGCCCTAATTTCAGGGAAATTATAAATAATTAAAATATTCAATTATTGAGAAATTATTAAGTAATTTATGAAACATTAGGAAGGAATATTTTGCCACCATTAACAGTCATACTTTCACATTCTAGTGATGAAGGAAAACAATACTTCCAACATAAAGAGCAAGATAAAGCTTGGACATACAAATTGTATTATAAACTGTATGAATATAATTATATTGTATATATACATATATATGATATACACACATACATATATAAACACATTTCTGGAAGGAAATACACCAGAATGTTACCATTTTTGTGTTGTATAAAAGTGTGTGTGGGGGGGATGCCCGGGTGGCTCAGTTGGTTAGACGACTGCCTTCAGCTCAGGTCATGATACCAGAGTCCCGGGATTGAACCCCACATCGGGCTCCCTGCTTCTCCCTCTCTCACTCCCTCTGTTTGTGTCCCATCTCTTGCTGTGTTTCTCTCTGTCAAATAAATAAATAAAATCTTAAAAAAAAATTTAAAAAAAGTGTGTGTGTGTTTTTTTTGCTTTAAATCTTCCTGTATTTTTCAAGTTTTCAATAATATTTTTATAACCAAGAAAAGTTAATAATATTAAATTCTTAATTTAGACTCATTTTGCCATGTGCATGGATTATTCCACATAAATAGCTCCCTTTTACAAGTCAAGCCAAAAAGATGCCATACCATATTGGGTTCTACAGAGACTCAATTGCCAACAATGACATAATACAAAACCTCCCACAGAGACCCTCTTCTCTTTCACACAACACTGCATTTTTTTTAACAGTGCCTAACAGTTGGAAATGCGGAGAAGCTACAGATGAGATCATTAGTAGAAAGTATTTTCTATCTTGCTTTTGTCAGGGAAAATCCCTTAGTAGATCTATTTCTGAGTTATGTTTTCACCTGGGCTGACAAAATTTAAAGCAATAGATACAAAACATGCACTTGTGAACATCTTCCTCTACCAAATGGAATTCAGTTTGGCTATCACACTGATAAAGATCGTTTGTCCTGGGCCTGTCCTCTGTATGACCCTCTATTTGGAGGGTATGAAAGACTGAAAGATACCAAGTGGTCAAGGCTTCAAAAGATGAGACCTGAGCAACCATTTCTTCTAAATTTCACCAGAAATGCCAGAAAACACAAACTGAAACACTGTATGGTCTATAATTCAAAAGTACTATTTGTACCTAATCAAGAGAAGTAACAGATCAACTAAGTCATAAAAAACCCCAATGGACAAAGATTCAGAAAACGACTTGCCCTCAAACTACTCATTAACAGGGTAACCCATCTTGGTGGACTGAGAAGTCAAGGACTTGTTTAACCACCCCATGCACTTCCTTATAGAACCTTTGGTCCTCACCCTTGTAAGCCACCACTGCATTTGGTTTCTGAGAGCATCTTCTCCAGGGTTGTTCTCTCTTGTATAAATATGTATGCACTCAAGTCCTCAAATCTTAAGAGTCTCTGAGTTTTCCTTGGCAGTTAATCTGAACATCAGCCCCATCAGATCCCAATATCTTTGTGCTGGGTCAGGGCTGCCCAGTAGTGAATTCAGCTTAATTTTTAATACTCGTTCTGCCTAAAAGGTTTTATGTTTCCTTTACCAACCTTATAGAAAGGATAAATAATACTTAGAAGTGAATTCAAATACATATTTGAATACAATCTGATTATGATTTGCCTCTCTCTCCTTGCAGAGAACACTGCACAACTTCATGGAGCCAGGCTCAACTAGGGAGCCCTAGATTTTAAGATGGGAAAATCAAATTAAAAACTTCTGTTTACAGAAATTTACTCATTCCTTCCCTTGGTAGATTGATTGGTTCTGCTTTTTACTGTGTGTCAGCCTTTCCTTGCTGGGGGTGTAGGGGAGGTCTATTTCTGCCAAACATGACTTTAGCTAAATTATTTTAATGTCTTTGGAATCATGTCAAATGGGGCTAATAATACATATTGCATTACTTGATTCTTGTGGAAGATCAAGTGCAATCAGAGTAAAATGGATTTATATACTAGCATCTGAAAATTCTTACACTAGACGGTAACTCTTCCAGGGCAAGGAAGTTATATTGACTCCCTAGCTTTTTTCCTGGCACATAATACCAATTTCACTGATTAGGGACTGATTTGTCTGATAGATGGGAATGAATCTTAGATGCCATCACTGTCCTTGCTCTTTCCCAAAGATGGGAAAAAGTGAAGCAGATGGCCCCCTACATTCTCACTAACAGACACAGGTGGTCTAAACCCAGATTTGAAAAAGTGGATATTGGTGACATTTCTACTTCTCCTCCAGCTGTTTCTGTCTCCCAGTTTTGGCTATTCCAATCAGAAATGCTCTTGTTCCTGAGCAATTTGAAGAACAGCCTCAGTTGTGCCCGGTCCTCTGGGTATGCAGATGTAATAAGAACTACATATAATTTCTGCTGTGGTAATAATGTACTAAGAACACTGCTTTTCTTTATGCTATTGTAAGGTAGTTAGGAAAAGTCATTCCAATACAAGAAAAGATCCCCAAGCGTGCGGTCCCTGCTTTGTGATACCAGACCTCTTCATCTTTGCCTTTATATATATGACAAAATATGATTTGAGTCAGAGCCAGCAGTGTAGGGCTCCTGACGTTGTGTGATAACACATTACACTGTTTCTGGGGAGACGTCAACACAGTTCTCGAAGGATGATTCACTTTCCGGTACTATGCTTTCTTCCTGTGGATCCTCATAAAAGCTGCTTTGAAATTAGAGCACTGAATAAAAACGCTTCCAAAAAATTAATGTGACAACAAACACACTAATAAACCTACAGGCATCAGCCTAGTATTCCCCCCCCATCTTTAATGTCAGGTTGCTTTTCTATTTCAGAGGTCAGGAAAACAAACACTCGGTGAGCTCATTATGCGTACGCCCAAACAAGCAGAAAAATAGGCGCCTTTCCAAATGCCAGACAATGAAACCTAGGATTTTTCTTTGTACCTCACTGTAATTTGGGTGATAAAACACTTGCTAATAAAAGCTATTAAAACCAACCAACACATGGAAACCAGTCTCTCACAGTCTATTCTAAAACCCCCTCACTGTGTTCTTAATTAACTTTTGACTTTTAAACCAAAAATGTCAGTCAAGAAGTACAAAACCTTCTTTAGCACTAACTTAAAATTTTGAGATTATGAATATGTGAAGATGGAAAAAAAAGTATAAAAATAAGTAATAGACAATTCATTTTAGCCAACACTTTGGAATTAATTTTAAGTGGCAGAAAAACGATACAATAGAGACCTATTTTTATATGGTTTCTGGTATCTAATGAATTAGGTTGCAGTAAACTTTATTACCAGGCACTCAAAATAGCTCTTAAACTACGGCTTCTTTCAATAACTGGCAAAAAACTAATTGATATCCATAATAATGACTCCAAAGCACTGTAAAGTCCTGTGAATTAGAATCAGATCATGGTAAAAATAAATAATTTTGTGTAGCTTTATTATCGGGCTATTTTATTTTCGCTTCATTCAAGATAAGTGATGTACATGTTGTGTGTGTCTATAGTAATTCTCTCCTGTGAAAATGTCCTTGGACCATGTTGAAAAAAAACGTTGACTTTATCCTTAGGAGCTTTTCTAAAGGAAAACTAACTCTATAAAGAATGTGAATTTGCTGACAAAACATGTTCTCTTCCATTTCCCTGCCTTCCCTAACCCCACCCCATCTTTTTTCCATCACTCATAATCATAGGATTAGTACAATATGTACTGAGGCTTTGGAGCTATAATAAACAAGGACAGTTTTCTGGTCCTAATCAACTCCTGTTAAAATAAGCACTACATAATAACAGTCTACTCAGAATTGCAATGATAACACAACAACAACAAATCCTAACATTCTATGCATAATGAACACTATTTAAATGAACAGGTTCTTGTGGCGTCTTTATGAGTTACTCCATGGCAGGAAAAGTACTGCACTCTGAGTAATGGAAGGTTTTCCTGCAGAGACTTGTGGGCTGGGCTATCTGCACAATGGCTTCCCTGGTAAAAATCAGAGAGGCAATATTAATTTCTCATTTCATTTCTATTTTATTTCACATATCTCTTCTGCAAACAACACCCTTCATCATTCCTACCTTCCCTTGAAATATTGCCTTCTTTGTGGCCTTCAGGCTTTTATATTACTCACGTTTTTGACATATTTGTATCCTTAAAAATGGTCTAATATATTTTTGGAGGTATAGTTTATGCATCATAAATTCACTCTTTTTAAGTGTACAATTCAATAAGCTTTGGTAAATTTACAGTGCTGTGCAAACCATCACCGCATCTAATTTTACATTTCCATTGCTCCAAAAAGAAATCTTGTGCTCATTTGCAGTCATTCCCAGTTTCCATTCTCAGGCAGAACCAGGCAACCACTAATCTTTGTCACTATGGATTTGTCTTTGCATGACAGTTATATGGGATCATATAACCTGTGGGCAGAAGTGTCTGACTCCTTTCAGTTAACATAATGTTCCTAAGCCTTGTCCATGTAGCACCACATAGAATATGGGATATGGTAGTATTCCACTGAATGGATATATTACATTTTGGTTAACCATCCACCCATTGATGGATACTTGAGTTGTTTCTACTCGTTGCTATTATGAAAAATGCTTCTATGCAAGAACACCTATGTACCAAGTTTTTTTGTGTGGACATATTTTCATTTCTCTTGGGTAGATTTCTAGAAGTGTTGAGTCATATGAGCATACTCTATGCTTACCATTTTAAGAAATTGCCAAAGAATTTTCCAAAGTTGTACATTACAATCAGCAATGTATGAGGGTTCCTATTTCTCTTTATCCTCACCAGTTCTTATTATTATCTGTCTTTTTGATTATAGCCATCTCAGTGGGTAAAGCTCATTGTGGTTTTAATTTGCATTTCCCTAATGGCTTATAATGTTGACCATCTCTCACTTGTGTCTCAGTGTACTTTTTTTTTTTTTTAATTCCTCTTCTTATTACTGTTCTTTGATGTTTTTGGTCTTCCACTTATATTCAATTAACTCCCATATTTAAATGCCTGAACCTTATGAATCACTCTCAATCTATCTCCATGAAGTCACTGAGGTCATATTTCTATCTGGAAAAGAAGCAAGTAAGCTGAATTTTAAATTCATGCATCAAGGATATAGAAAAATTTCACGTTTACCTTGATCTACACATAATTACTTAGAGTATTAGTATAGTACAAGCATTTGGACTTTAAGTTCATATGTTGACCACATGGTCAGACCTCCCTGCTCTCCTACAGCTTCGTGGATAGTGCAGGATTTTTTTGGATGGAAACATTTTCAATTTAGAACTCAGATGTCCTCACTCTCTTTTACACCTGCCTCTTTTATTTTGTGTCCTTCTTCTTCTTTTGTGGCATAATGGCTGCAACTGAGGCACACAGGTAGAACCACACTATCTCCTTCTCCCTGTCTTCCCTTCTGGCTTTTTCAGCTTCCTATCTAATCAGTACCCAATAGTATGATTCCATGCAAAGTTTCAAATGATGCTTAAACAAAAATTACTGTCCATTTCGCAGTGTGCAACTAAATGAGCACAGGGAAACAGGAGAACAAAGCAAGGAACAAAAGAGCAGGAAAGGTCAAATTAAGTCTTTTGCAAGCTGGGGGAAACACATCAGATTTTGATGTAAAATAGAAGTCTGGAAAACTGGGATTGTTTGATGTGTGGTGTCTTAGCCAACTTAAAAGAAGCAATAAACTATGACTAGCAAAATGGAATGATCTGGTTATCCATGTTTTTCTTTTGGAAAGCAGCAAGCACTGGGGCAAGATACAGTTCTCTCTTCCCTCTTTATCTCTGTTTTTGTTTTTGGTTTTTTTAACTCTTCTCCCTTTCAACAACAATGAAAAAACACTAATCCTTTCACGCTTTAATAAAGAACCAAAAGGGATTTCATTTGATGTATTTTTATTTACTCTTCAAATACCTCTTTCTATATTGAGAAGCTATTGCTTCTGGAATCCAGATTTTTATAACCTATAACTGAGGGATGAGAGTATATGCTTTTCAGTCAGGATGTGTTTAGAGAAATTGTGATAAATAAAATCTGAGCTGGTCAAACTTGATAAGGATGCAATGCTTGATTGGATGTAAAATGACAAACTGAAATGAAAAAAAAAATTTGCTAACAGCTAAAAAGCTACATTGGTATGACTTAGTTTGAGAGCTACATTTTGGCATCTTTTTGGGAAAAAATGTGAATGGGGAGGATTTGTTTTTGTTTAGGAGGGCAGGGGAAAGGGGACGGACAAGAACTAGGACTTTGGGGACTCAAAGCCAGGGCATCATCTTTTATGCACCTACCATAAAAATATAGCTGATACTTATAATTTTAGCTTTGTAGTAGCATAAATTCATAAATCACCACATATTTTTGAGATCAATGTTTCTACAAGGAAAATATAATCAAGAGGAGGAGGTAAGGAAGAAGACAAGGAATTCTTAGACCTGTGATTATTCGAGAGTAAACTGACATATAAGTGTGATCAAATTAATTTAAACCACTATTCAATCTAATTACCAATACAAAAAAATTAGGAAGGTACTGATCTCTAAGCTTCAGAAAGCTTAGGTAAAACCACTACAAATCTGTCCACTCTACCATCAAAATATATCCAGAATCTAATCATTTTTCATCATTTCCACTGGTGCCACAGTCACCTGAGTCACCAGCATCTCTCCTGAATTCCTGAAATACCTCCCAGCTGGTGTCCCTGAGTCTACTCTTCCCCTCTCCATCCCCTTTCCCAAGTCCCTACCAACACAAGAAATCAAAATGATGCTTTTGAATCTTAAAGTTGAATCATGCCACTCTGGCTCTAATTCCACCCATGAGAAAATAAATAGTCTTTTTGAGTGCGAATCACAAGAGGGGTAAAGAGTAAGTAGCATCTATATTCTACAAAGCAATTCAATCTAAACTAGCATACTTGCAGCCAGAAGTCATGAAAATGATCTGACACTCACAAGGTAAAAGACAAGATAAATAAGTGAATATTTTGAGAAATAGGAGTTTAGAAACAGGAGCTTAGAAGTACCTATTTTCTCTATCCATATTGTTTTTCTCCATTTAAACATGTGAACTGAGGTTAGTAAGTGGGAAGTGAAATTAATTTATCACCTAAGTAAATACTAATTTTTCCAAATGCATAATTAAAAATATTTAGTAGCCTATTCTGCTTCTCTTGGCTATTCATCACTGACAAGACAAGAGTTCTGTGTTATGTTAATTATCACCATTAATTATTTGAAGGACAATTTACACCACAGCCCCCAGGACTTCACCATTCTACCCAAGCTCAAGAATGAAATAAAGTAACAGACAAAAACAAACAAAAAATACCTCTCACCAAGAACATTATCTCATTCACACTTGAGACAAGATCTCTTTATTATAAGAGATGTTAGTCAC